>JAGKTI010007484.1:0-10912 GCA_018397915.1 Birgus latro
AAAGCAATTGGACGATAGTTAGAGGGTTGGGAATGGTCACCCTTCTTTGGGACTGGCTGAATGAGAGCAAACTTCCAGCAAGAAGGAAAGGTACAAGTTGAGAGACAAAGGCGAAAGAGTTTACCTAGGCAGGGTGTAAGCACAGAAGCACAGTTTTTGAGGACAACAGGAGGGACTCCATCAGGACCATATGCCTTTTTAGTATTGAGGCCAGTGATGGCAGAAAACACATCAGCTGAAGAAATTTTAATGTCAGTCAAGAGGAAGTCAGAGGGGGGAAGTGATGGAGGAATAGCACCGGAATCGTCTAAGGTGGAATTGGAGGAGAAAGTCTGAGCAAAGAGATCTGCTTTATCAGTAGAAGAATAGCTACAGAGCCATCAGAGTAGAAAAGAGGAGGGAAGGATGATGAGGTAAAGTTGTTAGAAAGGTTTTTGGCAAGGTGCCAGAAGGAGCGAGAAGAATTCGAGTTGGAGAGTTGGGAACATTTAGCACGGATGAAATTGTTTTTAGCAGAGCGAAGAACAGACTTAGCACGACTCCGGGCAGAAATATATAAAAGGTGTGATTCAGGGGTGGGTTGGCTCCGTTACCTCTTATAGGCCCTCTCCTTGCTGCGGACAGCATTAGAACAAGCGTGATTAAACCAAGGCTTTCTTGCATTAGTCAGAGGATATGAGAAAGGAATGTATGCTTCCATGCCCGAGAGAATAACCTCCGTAATGCGCAAGGCACACTCAGATGGCTCCCGGCCATGGAAGCAATAATCATTCCATGGAAAATCAAAGAAGTACTGCCTGAGGGCCTCCCAATCTGCAGCTCCAAAGTGTCAGCAAAGAAGTACTGCCTGAGGGCCTCCCAATCTGCAGCTCCAAAGTGCCACAGGCGGCGTTTCTTTGGAGGGTCCACAGGCCGTACTGGAACGATTGGACATGTTAAGGTAATAAGATTATGATCGGAGGAGCCCAACGGAGAGAAAAGATGAACAGTGTAAGCAGAAGGATTAGTTGTTAGGAAAAGGTCAAGTATGTTGGAACTTTCACCAAGGCGGTCAGGGATACGGGTAGGGTGCTGTACAAGGTGCTCTAGGTCATTAAGGATAGAAAAGATGTAGGCTTGTTCACCAGGTGGATCAGTGAAAGGAGAGGAGAGCCAAAGGTGGTGGTGAACATTGAAATCTCCTAGAATGGAGATTTCAGAGAAAGGAGAAATGGATAGAATGTGTTCCATCGTAGAAGTAAGATGGTCAAAGAATTTTTGATAGTCAGTAGAATTAGGAGATAAGTAAACAGCACAGATATATTTAGTCAGAGAATGACAGGAAAGCCGAAGCCAGAGAGTAGAGAATTCAGAAGAATCAAGTTCCGGAACACGAGAGCAAGATAGATCGTTGCGTACATATACGCAACAGCCACCTTTGGCTTTGAAACGAGAATAGAGAAAGTAGGAGGATACAGAAAAGGGTTAGCTATCAGTTGCCTCAGACAGCTGAGTCTCAGTGAGAAAGAGAAGGTGAGGTTTAGAGGAGAAGAGGTGGTGCTCGACAGCGTGAAAGTTAGAGGAAAGGCCGCGAATGTTACAGAAATGAAGAAGGAGTGAGTCAGACAGTGGTTCCAGGCAGCTCATTGAGTCGTCACCGGGAGAGGGGCGGATGATGGGGGCATTTATGGCCCCCCCCGCCCTGGGGACTCCGAGGCATGATTTTTGTGCGCCATTTTCGAAATAATTTTGAAAAGGAAGTGTAGTGTGTAGCGTGTATGTAGTTTGGTGTTGACAGTTAGAGAAACTTGTATTGGAGAGCATGCTGGTCTACTCTCTGTGTAACTGAGACACTGAAAAAGTTCAGCAAAGGGGGATGGTCAGGAACAAGTCCTCAGTGCTGATGAAACGGGAGCTCCAGCTCTCCCTGTCGTCAGCTTTCCATGCGCATCCGCGCATCCGCATTTTTAGACATCCGATACACCTCTAATTCACGGTATGATATAGAGATGAATGGTAATAAAGGTTTCTAGAAATATGTTAACCCCCTGAATCAACTGTGGTAAAGAGTGACTGAGAAATTACTAGTTTTTTACACTAATCATCATCATCATCATCATCACCATCACCATCACCAACCAAACCTTCCGCGCTCTTAGGTGGGGTGAGGTGGCGTTCAGAGAGTAAGAGAAAAATGCATGGAATGAGATCCTTACCAAAGTGTGTCCAACTAAATGATCCACACTCCCATCCACCCACCATTCATGTCCCCGAAATCCTGGCTCCACTTGATAAGTCGAAAACATTCTGCATGTAGCTTCGCATTCACCTATCTGATAGAGTGAATCCAACAACTGTTGAGTTAAAGAAGGGTGCCAAACTCTGGTCATACATTCATCCGTACAAAATTCGTCCAGCCAGCTCAGTTACTTGTCGGTTCCATAGTCTCGTTCGATTCTCCACCTCATCTTATCATATATCCATATACGATATCTAGCCCCCTTCATGTAGCCTTAACACATCTTCCACTTTCAGTTTCGATCAGATATACCCTTTTCATCATTCCACTCACATCCATTCTCTCCACATTCCTATACATTCAAAGCACACTCTTTAATTCGGCTGTCCACAAGCTTCCTTAGCCCACATCTTCCATGACTCACATTTTCTCTATCTTACCTATTCCCTGTACTCGATACACATCTTCAACAGTCCATTCTCCACGGCTCTTACTCAGATTTCATTTTTATACTACACCACAGTCTACTATCCATATTTTTTAGCAGCCAACAACTAAGCCTCTCGCATCCGTCACACCCAGACTTCTGCTCCTTATCCTTCCTAGCACCAGCAATTTCTCTTCCCTGTGCCACTGTACTTTCCATTTCCTTTGCACATTTAACTCTATTTTCTGCTGCTTCACCTAGCTACTTAAACTCTTAGCATTACACGTATCTCCATTCACCTTAACATCACCCTGGAAAACACCTTCTCCCTCAACAGTCATCACTTTACTGTTATAGACATTTACCTTCAAGGCACGGCACTCGTAAGAATCTTAAAAACTCAGCGCCAGTCTACCAAGGTATTGTCCGCTATTTACTAGAAGCGCTGCTTCATCTGTATACATCAGATCTGAGATACTCAGTCCTTCACCTTTCATATGAAGCACCTTTAATTTCTCCAGGGTTGGAGTAATTACCCGTCCCCGCCCCGGAGGGGCTCGGGAACGGGTATTGATTTCACTCGGACTGTATGTTTTTTGTTTGTATGTCTGTCTGTCCGTTGACAACTTTACGCAAAAACTACAGGTGCGATTTTGACTACAATTTCAGGGTTGATGGGCTATGGCCTTCTGAACATCTGATTGAATTTTGGGCCAAATTGAGCCAAGGCCCAGACTGTAGGGTTAAAAAATGCAAAAAAAAAAAAAAAAAATGGGGGGGACGGGTAAATTTTTTGTTTCGCCATAACAGACTCGTTATATTGACATGAAACCAAATCCTAACGGTGCATCTTTCAGATCTGCATCCTATAACATGCTCACTTCATTACGGGGATCACCCCCCAGTTAATGGTAGGGGGTCAACGTCAGGTGGGTCGGGCCTAAAATTTCAAATGGGCATATAATCATCAGTGTTCACCCGATTTACTCTAAATTTAATAAGTGACATCTTCGACTATACTGTTTTTACGCTAACTTGGCCTAGATTTTCGTACTTTTGCTGCCCACTTCACGCAGCTCAGTGGCAAAATGAGACAATGCTGTGGCCCAACATCCTTTCCATAGCACTTCTTCATGACTAGCACCATATTCAAGTGTTAATCTATTGTTACAGTTTAGACTTAAGGAAGGATAGATGGTAATTTTAGGCCAAGTTAGCGTAATAGCAGTATAGATACGCTGTTGTGTTTACACGTCAGCACTAAAATGACTGCCGGGGACGGGTTTGTTGTGCCTTGCCACCGCATCTTCTTGTATTTGTAGTTTACTTGAAATGTATTTAATTACAGGGTACATAGGAATTGTAATTGATCTCCACCTATTGTCATAGGTGGATATCTTTGTATCTATCATTGTTTATTATTATTATTATTATTATTATTATTATTATTATTATTCCATAACTTTTCATCGATTATCGTCACAGTTATTATGGACGCACAACACCATGACCCTATTACAATGACCCAGTTTCAGTGATTTGACCTAGTTTTCAAAGTCACAGGTCCAAAAATGCGCAGAAATAATGAATTTTGAACTTCAATTTATTCCAAAACTTATAGATACATGTACGTAGAGAAATTCCATGATAAAATTACGTTTCAAGCATCTGTATGGAGGAAATTTGAAGGTCATTCATATGTGACATTACGATATTTCGGACACCCCACTTTTGAAAGCTTTTCAGTTACTCTTCTATACAGAAAATAAATAAATAAATAAATGAATAAATGAGACACGTCTTGGCCCTGGAAGTTAAGTCAGGGACAGGTCGGTATACTCTTTCGTGGCAGTTTAATCACGGGTCCAAACATGCCCAAAAGTCATGAATTTTCAACCTCAATGAATTTACTCCAAGACTACTGTATTAAAAATATTTAAGTATGGAAGAAGATTCCGTGATAAAAATATTTTCCATTCATTTGTATAGAAAAAATTTGGTCATTCATAACTAACACTACAATATTTCGGACAACCCACTGTTCAATCGCTCTTCCATACAGGAAAAACTAAATTAAATGAGGCACTTATATGCCCAGAATTTTTGCCTGATCCTGGTCTGTATACTTTTTGGTGGCGGGTCGACCAAAAGTTTCCGAGTTGTAAAAAAAAAAAAAAGGCACGTTTTCCTGTCTGCAGTATTTACATAGGTGATCAATAACTGTCTCTGACAGTTAGTCTTCTACTTGAAATTATTGCTGAAAAATTTATGACAGATTTATATTTATAATTGTAATATAATAGATGACTGTGTAACTGAAATGAAATTGTGACTGTGGACTCAGTACCCCGATTAAATTTTCGAATCAACTGCCACCATAGCCATAGTCATTCCAGTGAATGGCACCAAAGTACTGAGTCACTGCAACTGTATAAGAGTGTAGATAGTCGAGGCAGTCAGGTCCTTCTGCATTTCTTCTAGGTTTACTTGGATGTACTGCAACATCTACACTCTCCCAGTGCGTTTTAAGAATTGCTGAATTTCATTTCACAGTCAACAGTTTCCAGTTTAGCGAGGCTACTTTCCAGTCATTGTGAATGATAACGTGTAATGGTGATTTGTTTGAGAAGCTTCCAGCTTTTTTAATACTAATTGTAACTTCTAATAGACATGGAGTGCAGTGGATCTTATGTCGGCTTGACTAACTGTAGCTCTAAGTGAGGCACACAAGTACAGTATTCATCAGTGTGTATCTAACCCTTACAACAAGACAACAAAACAGTTTTCTTTTCAACGGATACCTTTGCATGTAGCAACTCATAATCTTATTTGTAACCGAACGTTTTTAAAACCTGTAATTGTAATGAAACTGAACATTGTAATCATAAATGTAATTTCATTGTAATTAAAAAATTCAGGAAAGTACCTGTATTTTCAATTTTAATTAATATTAACAACTGTAGCTGGTCAAACCCTACATTTTAACTGTGATAATTTTTCCATATACATTTTCCTACAACACGATATTATTTGTATTCACTTCACTCACATTTATCGTGTATTGTACAGGGATACAATCATAGCATTTTTTTTTCACTCTGCTGGTACAGTTCCACTCACCCATGCTTTCATTCATACTAAATAAAAAAAAAAAAAAAAAAATTCTCCCACTCTCTCCACTATACTTAATCATATTTGAGTGCACTTCATCAACTCCTGCTGCTTCCCATTCTTCAGTCGCTGCACAATATTCTTCACTTATGCCAGTGTTACAGTATGTTTCCTGGTCCTACATTCGTTCCATGCACGCCACTGGAATCAACCATGTTTAAAGCCGCTCTGCTCTCTCCATTCCCATACTCCAGCCCTTTTTTTTTTTTTAATCCTTCCATTTGCCCCTTGCTTCACTTTCAATGGTTAATGTTCTCCCACGTCCATCCCACACTTTAACACTTGTTTTCACTCTCACTTCTATATTTTCACACTTCCACAGTAATTTCCTCTTTTCAGAGTAATTCACACAGATTATTCTTCCAAAGACATCATTTGCTGCATTTCTTTCTCTTTTATGGTCTCTGCTTGTTAGTATTTATGTAATCTCTTCTTCTTTCATTTGGATCTCTTTCCTGCATTCGCTCAAGCAATTCTTTCTCTTTCTCCACCACTGTTATCCATTTTCTTCAGCCCACCACTCTGTACTGTTATTATTATTACCTAACCTCGCAACAACACACTCTGCTCTGGCATTCTTTAAATAAACATCCCCTATATGCATTCCACATCTTGGTTTGGGTGATGAGGAAAAATATAGGTTCTGGGAAAACTTTATATGTGTGGTTGGTGGCATGGGGGATGATGAATTTGTAGTTTAGGGTGGGAAGCTCAACGATATAAAGGGGTACACGGGGGATGTGCATGTGCAGCAAGGAATGTTGAATGGGAAAGAATACTCGAATTTGTTCAGTCAATGAACCTGATTGTGTTCAACACACACTTTAGGAAAAGAAAGACCAGACTAAATACATATGTGTCTTGGGGCAGGAGTAGCCAGACTGAATATTTTCTGGGCAGGAGGGCTGATACGAGGTTAGTAATGGATGTTAAAGTTACAGGGAATGAACAGTGTGTGTGCAGGAACACAAATTGCTGCTGAAGAGGCATATGGTGAAGAAGAGGACCTATGCATCCAGGGGGAAAATGTGGAAATTGAAAAACCAAACAATAAGGGATGTCTTCTGTAGTAAACTGAGTAGAGTGGTGGCCGAACAATGAGTTGCAGACAAAAGTGTTAATGAGAAGTGCAAAGCATTCAAGCACAAGTTCTTTAGCATTATTGATTCAGTGTGTGGATGGACAAGGGGCCCTCCAAGACAAAAGGTACCATGGTGGTGGGATGATCGTGTAAAACCTGCAGTTAAGGAGAAAATAAAAAGAGCTATGAGGGAACAGAAAAGGGGTGCCAAAAGAGAAGACTATGTGGCTGCCAAGCATAGGGCCAGAAAGCAGGTATGCTGGGCAAAATCTGTCTCAAAGACTTTTACTATATATCCTAAATTTACCGAAAAGAAGAATGTGATGTTTAATGTGGCAAATTAGATGAAAATGGAAAACAGGGATATCATTATGTGAGAAGTGTATGAAGAATGATGAAAGATAATGGTGGACAGTGAGGATATAAAAGATGCCTGGAGAAAGCATTATAACCAGCTGCTGAATGAGGAGTTTGAATGGAGTAGGGAAGGTTTGGGGCAGCAGTTCCAGTCTTTGCCCCTTTGCCTTTGACTGGTGTTGCTACTTTGAGCACAGCAATTGGCTGAATGCAGTTGTAGGCTTCATGAGTAGGAGTAGGTTTGGTAACTGATTTTGATATGTTCTTTTATATATGGGTGTGTTGTCCTAGATGCCTGGCTAAAGAATGTGATTGGAAATGTGTATAAGAAGAAAGGTGATGCTCTGGAAACGGGGAATTATAGAGACATATAAAACTTTTGGGCCAGTCGATGAAGGTGATGTAAAGTGACCTAGACGGTGTGATAAAGGAAAGGATGAATACTGACGAGATGTGGTTCGGGTTTATGCCTGACAAAGGGATCACAGATGTCAAATCCATTGTCTGACTGCTTCAGGAAAAAATACGCTGGAAAGAAAAAGGAGATGTACTTTGTAATCGTTAATTTGGAGAGGGCCTTTGAGAGAGTCCATAGAGAGATAGTGAAGTGGGCAGTAAGAAAGTCCGGGATAGATGAGTGGCTGGTTAGAGTGGCTATGGCTATAAATGTGTATGCTCGCATCCAGGTGAGAGTGAATGGAGGTTTGAGTGATGAGTTTTCCGTGAATGTTGACGTGCATCAGGGGGTCTGTCTTGAGCCCCTTACAGTTTGTCAAGGTGCATAAAACTCTCTCACATAACTGCAGAAATGGACTGCTATGGGAGATTTTGTAGACTGACGACTTGGTGCTGATTAACTGCAGAAATGGACTGCTATGGGAGATTTTGTAGACTGACGACTTGGTGCTGATTGCAGAGAATGAAATGGAGGCAGTTGAAAGATTTTAGAAAATCAGAAACAATGGGGCACAAGGGACTGTGTGTAAATAAGGATAAAACAAAAGTGATTATATCCAGGGCTGCTGGAGGTACCATCAAAGCAGAATTAATGTGGCCAGGTGTTGTTTGCCACAAGGGTATGGAAAGTAACTCAATCTTGTGTAGTGTTTGTGATGAGTGGGTGGATGAGAGATGTAGTGGTATTAGAGGTAGGCTTCGAAATAATGCTGGTTTTGTGTGTGTTTGTGTGATGTGTCGGGGAGAGCATGTAGAGACCGAGATGCATGAAAGGATTCATCTTGCTGGAAAGTCTCTTGAATGTGTGGAGGATCTGAAGCGATATGTTATGTGCTGGTGGTGGGACTTAAGGTAGCTGTCTAGCTAAGGTTAGGAGTGTCTGAAGAAAGTTCAGAGAACTATTATCCCTCCTAACATTGAGAGGATCTCTCTCTCTCTCTCTCTCTCTCTCTCTCTCTCTCTCTCTCTCTCTCTCTCTCAGATTACATTTGCATACCACAGTCATATGATCAGACTGACCTCTGCATTGTCCTTTCATTGTCTCTGTATTGACGACACTCCCAAGCAACGCTCTCTCCACAAACAGGTAATTAATCAGGCTCTTTTAACCACTGCCTCTGTTCCCTCTGCACCAAGTATGTTTTTATGTATACATATGCTTAAAATATCAGTTATAAATACCACAGCTCCGTCCCTGAAACATTGTTTCCGGTCGCCTTCCATTATCATCCTCTCCTGGTATTCTACAACGACCTTTTACATCATTCACAGGACCAGAGTCAGCCATTTCATTCAGACCGCCCAGCACGAATAATATAATTACTGGGAATTCGCCTTTTCAGTTCATGCACCTGATCTCAGAACCTATCTTTCTCTGACCCATTCCTGTCATCACAAGGCGCATACACTACAATCACTGGCACTTTAACCCTTCCGAATTGGAACTTGACATACATATATCTCGAACTGACACTTGTATATTCTTTCATTCCACTCTATCACTAATCACTCACCGACAAGGCAATTCCTTTTTTGCATCTTCCACACATATTAGTATCCGACCCTATACATGTCACACCATCCCACTCATCCAGTTCACATCCTTTCATCTTCGTTTCACACAGTGCCGTCACGGGGTACCTAGCTCTGTTTCGCCGCTTCACATTCTTACTGTCCTCATTCATGCCTCTCACATTCCATACGGTCATACCCCGCTAAATGGCCGTTGGCTCGGCTCATCCACCCTTTGACATGTATTTTTTTTGTCTTGCTGGGTGGCTAGCCACCCTCCTCACTGGGCAAAACCACTGGGGTGCCTGGATTAGTTATGGACGACCTGACTATAACACACGTAGTACTGGAGTCCATGGTATCTGTAGGAGATCAATAGACCTGACCTGGATTAAATGGTATCTGTAGGAGATCAATAGACCCGACCTGGATTAAATGGTATCTGTAGGAGATCAATAGACCTGACCTGGATTAAATGGTATCTGTAGGAGATCAATAGACCTGACCTGGATTAAATGGTATCTGTAGGAGATCAACAGACCTGACCTGACAAAGCTCATCATCACCATGACCAAATTTCTAGCCCATCACACCTGCAACTCACTATATCTCAATTTTCCTACATATCAGACTGAAACTGCCTCAACATTACCGTGACCAAATTTCCATCTCACCATATCTGCAACTCACCGTATTTTAGTCTTCGTATATCTCAGATAGAAACCGCCTCTACCTCACCCCACTTACATCTCACCGCAAAACCAACAACTGACAGATCAGAGTAACACAAAAGATTGGGTTGAGTCCTATAATGAGTTACGGATGGATGTGTTGGTGAAGGTGGAGAGGGAGAAGGCGGCGGAGTGTAGAGCAGCATTACCCTAGCCACATTTCAAATTCACCACGCTTTAACCTCACTGCGCAACCACAAACTGACTTACCACTGTAACATAGAGGGTATAGACGATGCCCAGGATGATTACAGAGGTAAGATTGGATATTTTGGTGACTGTTGAGAGGGCCAGGGAGGGAGCGTACAGACAGACACCCATGTAGTAGAACTTGCTGAGGAGCTGACAGATGGTCCCCAGCTTCAACACGGCCGTCGACTTGTACCGCAAAACTAAATACTGAAACGTAGGTTGGAAAACTTTAGTACTGCGAAACTAAGTAATAAAAAATAAGAAGAAAAAAGTCAGTATAACAAAGCGTAGTCAACAAGTATTATATAATTCAAAGATGGGGTGCAAAAAATGGTGAAGGACAATTGATGGGGCTGGCTGGGGTGGTTGTATATGGTGGAGTAGTGAGGGATGAGTATACCTCATGAAAACGGGCAATGTTGACAGTAGGCTAGTTTATACTAAGTGTTTCATGAGTGGAGAGGCAGGGGAAAATGCTGAGGTGAATGTCAATGAATCGACACATGACGGGCTTGTTAATCAGGGCAACCACAGTACATCTTGTGAAGAGGGACATCGTAGGATGGCCATTGTCATATTTGTGATAGTCTGCATTAATGCTTTCTTCAAGAAGTAAATTGAATTCAAATGAATTCCCTGCGACAGGTATCAAAGACCGTATGGCATTTATTTAAAGATAAATGACTAGCAATGGAAAAGAAACGGGAGGGGATAATTCGTAGAAATGGTTTTGGCATAATAGTAGTAATGGTGTAGAAGGTCTTGGC
>JAGKTI010007484.1:20828-36750 GCA_018397915.1 Birgus latro
ACAGTCGCTTCACCTTATTCACCTCCCAATTCTTAGATTTCCTTGACCTTATCCTGCCACGAGAGGGTCCCAGCTGTTCAGTGTCATTTATGTCACTTTTAGACTCACTATCACTAATTTTTGAAAGTGTGATTAATTATAACAGCCACAAAAAAGGCAACCGAGGCGGGAGGGAGATGTCTTATTGTAATGAACCGCGGATATGAAGTGATGTAGGCATCTACAGTATAGACAAAGGCGGCAACTGCAACAAGGTTAAGTGTAGGATTTACAACTTGGTGCCAGTGATGAGTGAAACCAAAGGTATATACGTGTACAAAATGTAAAGATCATTCATAATGTATAAACAGTGTTGTATTTTAAGGCCAAATACAAAAATACTGAATAACATGAAATTACAACGTGTTCTTGTGGCGTATGCTAATGTTCAGAGGTTAATAGCTGCAAAAGTTACATCATCAAAACTATCCTAAGTGGCGCGGGCGGAGGCTGCTGATTGACTGGCATTATTTACAAAACGTGATTCAGTAATGTTAGGTAGGGTAGCTGAGAGTATAATCCAAGATTAATGGTAATGTAATAAAATAATGATTTAAGGGGAAAGTGCACATGGCTTTTGTTTCCTAGGGTTACTAGACAGGGTGATGACATCCTTGCCATTGGCAAGAACGTGCCACATGCCCACTCAAACCGCACGCTGATTGCCTGATGGCTGATTCTACTAGTTGCCAAGAGATAGCCCATTCCCAACCAAGGATGCTTGATAAGGGCAGACTGCACCTGGCAAGGAAAAGTTGTCTTGCCACTGATATGATTTTCACCAATTTAGGAGTGTCCTAGAAGGCTTTCCTCGACACTCTAGAATGCAAGAGAGGTTGAAAAATGTTAGTAAGGCTGACTGGTTGAAAGTAGTTTCATACAATGACCGCCTCATATAGCTCATTACAAATGGACTTAAATAGAAACATGGGTCCAACAGATAAGAAAATGCCAGTGAGGGAAATAAGTCCATCTGATAACATAAACCCATGAGCAGATTCGGTGTTTCCCCTTGAGAAGAGTATGGGTCAGTGAATGATAATAGGTCCATGTGGAAAGTAGGCTCAAAGAGGATAACAAGTCCATGAAGGGATAATACTTTAATGGTGAAATAGGTCCATAGAGTAGTATGCTGATGAACGGTAACTAGGTCAACGGTGAAAACAGGTTCATGGTGGAAAACAGGTCCATGGTGGAAACAGGTTCATGGTGGAAACAGGTCCATGGTAAAAACAGGTCCATGATGGAAAATGGTTCCAAGGGTAAAATAGGTCCATTTAGGAAAATATGCTAATGGGAAGAATGTCGGTGGGGAATGTAGGTCTACATCAAAAATATTCATGAGCAAAAATAGGTCCATGATGAAAGTGGGTCCATAGTGTAAGTCCGATTAGGCTAAGTCCCTGGGGAAAAGCAGGCTAGTGGGAAAAAAGTAGGTATATAGGGTGAAACTCGTCCAAGGAGGCAAATGGGTCTATGGAAGAAAACTAGTCAGTGCTTGAACAGGCTTGTGGGAAAGAATAAAGGAGAACAGGGTTGACATTTATTTGGTGTAACCAGAGATGGGTCTGTGTGTGTTTTAGGTTGTTTTGTCATTGTCTCCTAAAACGTAAAACTATTCATTTATTTTTTAATGACAGATTTTTATATCCTGGTTCCATACACTCCGTCTGCAGACACTTTGAAGAAAAGATTACTGCCCTCTCAGACCGTGATGAGAAGATATTGCATTTCTTCGTGTTTATTCTCTTCCATTAGCTTCTCTTAACCTTACTTTTTATGACACGCATATGAAATCCCCCCCTCCTTCCAAACTGTTATGTCATTAGATTTTCGGACTTTTTGTTGCGACATCTTTGATCATGAATATATGATTTGGCTCAGCCACACTCATGATGGACATTAGAAATCCCTTCACCATGATCTTGCGGAGTTATTAAGAATCACTAAAGTTATCCCTGGGCAATCTGGATGGCACTTGAGGGATACTGTGGAACTCTGAAAAATTTTGTTCTGCTGCTTATAATTCCTCTAATGTAATGCAATGGAAGACGGACATGATTTAAAAAAGTACCAAATTTATATAACCGTGAATGTATTTTAGTGATAATTTCTTTACCAAGTATATCTTTTAAGATTTCCTGTTTTCAAGGCAGTAAGGCAAATGTTGGAAATGTTCAGCCATGATGCCACCAAAATTACTCCTCTCAGTACTAAAGAGTTTAATTATAATCAACATCATCATCCAGACCTAATTTCACCTCAGTGGAGGGTAAGGTGGGGGTCCAGAAAGCCAGGGAAAACTTCATAATATGAGAAATGGTACAATAAGAATATAAGCTGTATCTACAGGAATCGATATGTACTCAAAATAAAACTTGTTAATGCATAAACTGAGGAAAAAGTTGTCACTGCCACATGTGTTGCGTACTGAGGTGGTTAAGTGGCTGCGTGCTGGAAAGGGGACCCATACAACAAATCTGACCAGATTCACTTTTAGCAGTGTAGACGCGACTGATGCCTCAGAAATGTATACCCAGTACATTGCTTTGTAACAAATGACGCCAATGGCAACGAAGAGGTTCACAGTTTTCCAAACATACATTTTTCACCTTTTTCTTAGGGTACAGTAAGGAAACTAAAATTGTCTCTTGTGTGTGTGTGTGTGTGTGTGTGTGTTCCCACGGGAACCACCCTGTCATAGTGGGGGGCTTGCATACCCTGTATATCTGGTGGGCCATACCAGCGGTGGGAGATCCCGTGGACTCAGAAGGAGGGCAGGGTTACCCGTGCGGGGGTCATCAGTGAGGGATGAGACTGTGTTGCCAGGCCGTCTGTCTTGTGGATTACCCTAAGGTGGATTAATGTTACAGGAGAATATCCCAAACGAAAAAGCCTTAAGTGGAGTCCCATGGAAGGCAGGGCTCTAAAGACAGTTTCTGACAGACTCCTGCAACCCTGATCAGTAGATGGTCATTGTGAATCATAATGCCACCATTACCGGCTGAGAAGGGCCAGATCATGTGGTGGTAAGGACTGTGCACCCTCAACCTCACACCAAACCCATTCATTGTGCAAGCCCACTGCTATACTCACCTCTCATTTCATCCTTCCATCAAAATCAGACCACCAATAAAAGAGCTATGGCCACAGGATAGGGTGATGGTGACAAGTAATGGACATGGCTGGAAGTTGTTAGCTTGAGCCCTGTGCATAGGTGGCACTGGACCAGTAGTTGCTGGCATGATGGTATATGAGCAGGTCATATCTTCAGCAGCATCCAGTGTGACTTAGCAGCCTGAGGTGGATCCCCAACTGCTTACGCCTGATGGGGAGGGGTTAAAGTAATCTAAACATTTGCTGCTCCACACCACCTAGGCATATAACTGCATATGACAATGCATCCCACATTACGGTAAAAAAAAATCCGTATGGATCTTACTACCTGGAATATACAAACCTTGCTTAATACTGACCAGGACACACGAGCACGCTGTAGGACCTATTTTTGGAGGGGATACCCAGACAATGATAGAAGAAACCATGGTATTGGATTTGCAGTCTGTAGCAACCTACTGGAGAAGATACAAGAATCACCCCTGGGTATATCTGTGAGGCTGGTGTCCTGGTGCATAACACTCTCTAAAGGCCAGTATTCAGTACTCATCAGTGCCTATGCCCAAAGGCTTGACTCTGAGGACACTATCAAAGATTCCTCATATGCCTCTCTGGATGCTCTCATTTGCTCAATATCACGTAGTGACAAACTCATCCTGCTTGAAAATTTTTATGCCAGAGTAGGACAAGATAAACACCTCTGGCAAGACATTATAGGGTGCCATGGTGTTGGTAACATGAACAAAAATGGCCTCAGACCTTTAAACAGTATTTTCTATGCCCGAAGCAGTCTGGTCATCACCAACGCATAAATGCACCCAAGATCTAGACATCTGCACCTAATATACTAAATCATTAGAAGGCAGCAAGACCGAAGAAAAGTTCTTATAACCTGAAATATGAGAGGTGTTCAGTGCTCAAAAGACTATATATAACCTTATGCTCACCATATTGCAACTAGTCATACACCAGTAAGAAACTGAACTGTTGTATTTCAAAGGATGCAACAAGCTGTAACACCTTCTGCAGCTCCATTGCAGATAAGCTCTCTCAATGCCCACCACATGGCCCAAACAAGAATGCAATAAACCTAGATGCAGAGTGGCTGAACATTAAGACAATGCTTCAAAGCACGGCAGAAGAAACCATAAGTTTCTCCACTCACCACCAGGAAGACTGGTTTGATGAAAATACAGAGGATATAGGTGACCTTGCAATGAAGAATAGAGNGCAATCAAAGACTGAAATGGCTCATTTACTAAAGCTACAATTCGCTGATGACTGTCCTGTCCTTGCCCATACCCCAGAACTCTTACAACAGAGTCTCACCGTCGTCTCCAGCATATTCATGCAATAGGGCTCCTCATAAATGACAATATTGCAGAAATAATACATCGGAGAAACAAATCAGCAAATCCTCTTGCATTTTAGTTAAACAGCGAAAATGTAAAACAGGTGAAGTATTTTACCTACCTTGGAGTGGGCACACAGATAAACATAACATTGATGCAGAAGTCCCTCCACAAATAAACGAGGCCTCAACTTCATTTGAATGTCTCAGATCCAAAGTCTCTCAAAACATGAGAATCGCATTCTGTATGGCCGACTCCCTGCAGCACGACACAACCCAGGCGTACAGAAGAAGAGATATAAAGATCATGTAAAGACAACTCTGAAGAATTACAACATCATAACAAAAGATCTTGAAACCAGTGCCTCGGACAGAGAACAATGGCGAGCTCCCTGCAGCGAAGGAACCATTCATCTCAAACGGGATCGAAACCAAGCCAGAGAAAACATAGACAATTGAGGCAGAACTAAAACAGAGTTGTCATTGCAAACCTGAACATGACATGCCGACTGTGTGGCATAGGTTGTTAATCCAGGATTGGTCTGCACAGTACACACGTTGGCACGAAAGGCAGGGAGAAACACACTGTCACTGGGATTAGTAATCGCTGTCTTCTGTGGCAAAAGGACAGCTCTGAGTAAGATGTGTGTATGTGTGTGTGTGTGTGTGTGTGTGTGTGTGTGTATTTCCTTCTCTTATACTGATGAATCTGACAAATTGTGCATTGTAAAATTTTAAGCGACTGAGTGAAAGTAACTACTAAATCATGACACTCGGAAATAAAGATCTATAAAGTATCAAGTTATAACTGCATAGATTTGCAGAATGTAATGTACTGAAATCTGTTTGTGATTCCTGCTTAATTAGTATATATGTAGGATGCTAATTTCAAACTGCACACCGCTTATATCCCAACACGTAATGATTTGTCACATAATGAAGAATATTACTCACCAGTGTGAGTGAGACTGGCATATAGGCAAAGTTAAATCAAAATTGAAGATGTATATACGGGTATAAAATTGGAATAAAAGTAAATAAAATCAATATCTCTACATTCAAACCTGCATTTTGTTTCAAAACTGCACCGGGAACTTCTCTGTGTGGGGTTTTTTTTAAATAGATTTTCACGTTGCAACATCCAGCAATATTCGGCAATCATGTTGACATATCCATTTTCCTTGGCATCTCTTCTCCATCTTCTTTATGACCTGATGAAAACTTTCCTCTTGTTCACTCGAAGCTCGGAGATTTTCCGGAAAGTAGTCCAAATGAGCATTCACGAACTCTGCTTTCAGACTCATATTATATCCCAGGGCACTGAATTTTCAGGCGTCTTGCGTATATTGTCACTGTAATTTGAATCCTTATAGTTACCTGAAATTGACATCTTTCAAAGCAATCCATATGCCTGTTTTTTATCAACAGCAAGAAGACAATTGTCAAAATTTGCACCCTTTACGAGTTTCCTTAAATCAGGTCCAACAAATATGCTCTTTTTGAGCTTGGCATCCCCCTGTCCTGGAAACGCCTTGCACAAACACTGATCTCCCTCTTGTGGCAAAGTTTTAACACACTGCCTCATTATGACAAGTTTTATATGTTCGAGTAGACGGGGGGGGGGGGGGGGCCGTTTCTGGATGAACCAAATATTCTCATATACTATTCATTACCCTTGATGAAAGTTGTCTATCACTTTGTCATTGTTTAAGAGACCAGTGGAGATTCCTGGGCCTGCTATCCTATTCACACACACACAAAAAAAATCTGAAAGCCTTGTGTAGCCCAGTTGTTGGCTAAACAGCAAATAATGTATCTTTAAGTCTCTACAAATCATTCAAATGTGGTCTAAATCATTAATCCTATTTAAAACTACTAATGTTTCCATAGCTTTCTTTGAGATGCACTGAATGAGCCACACGAACAGAAGTATGTGTGTTACTACTGTGTAAATTTCTGTTTGATGAATCGGTGAAAAGTCTCCATTTATTAGTTTTGTAAGTGACTCCAGACATTTCTATTCATTAGGATCTGTACAATAAACAAAATCTTCTTATTTAAAATATGTGGGAAAATCATTTTCTCGGTTTGGAGACCAGAAGAATGATAGGTCGTGTGCTAATACATTTTTTGGATTTAAGTCTGGAACCTAAAATCTTCGCAAACTCCTTAGCAAAGTAGCCTACATCATCATTGTTGCCACCGCTTTCTTAGTCATAGCTACACTGTATATTTTCAAACTTTTCAGATGGTACTGGAACGAGTATATCTGGTCCATTAGCAACTGGTAGTAAGGCAAATGTGAAGTCTGGACAATTCCTTTCTTTAATCTTAGTGTTGTATCACTGAGCATTACAACTGAAAATATACCATTCATCACTGATTCTTCAGCTCCCTTCAGATCAATGGAATATGAAAACAAAAAAAATAAATGTTCTTGTTCCTTTTCTCCATTGCCCTAGGTCTTCGACACAAGTAGTTCAAACTCTATGGGTAGCCCATGATTCGTCCTGGTCTCCAAGTTTCACCCCAAAGTATACACAGAACGCATTTTTGACAAAGTCTGCTATATTTCTCTGTTGTTTCTTAATGACAAATTCACCAGAGAAACTGTCCGACCAGTTAACACAGTGTCGTGCAGCCATTGTCAGATGAACGACAACTGACTCTGAAGCAAATAATATAGGACAAGAAACTCCTCAACAAAAATAAAACTCATTCAACGGATTTCAGAACAATTTAATGCAAATCACACTCTGACAATATACGTCCAAGCAGTACTGAGCCACGATGTAATCAGGCGTGCTTCTTTGTTTCCCTTTTCAAACCTCTCCTCATCCACTGACGCTGAATTTCATTCCTGTTGTAAGTCAGATAAAAGAGCCAGGCTCACGTTTATAATGAGAGAAACTGGCTATAGTACCTTGTGAGACTTATGCCAGATTCTGATCAGCTGATATTTTTTTGGAATCTGTGATTTCAAAATCAAATTTTGCGAACTGTCTCTATGTGATGCCAAAAAAAAATTTGCATAATTTTTAAATTCAGCATATGGAAATTGATAAGAAACATGTAATAAATCTTTTCAACAACTTTTTTCTTGCAAACATGTCTTGTTAGTACAATGATGGATTGTTGTTATCACTATTGCTGTCACTGAACGATTTTAATAATATCAGAAAGAACCTCCCGTTGAAAAGGGTTTGCGACATATTTCTCACTATGACTTCAGTAAAATTACCACATTTATAGTTCTTTCCTTTTTTTTTTTTTTTTTTTTTAGCTATCATACAATATCATCAACATTAGGAAGAATGTTTCGTATTGTAGGTAGTGCGGCTGAACCCCCAAAACTCGAGGGTATAGCACACGGAGCCCTTCTTGTATGTGGGCATTTTTCCAAAAATTACCTGTTTTCAACCAATAGCAGCTCAGTAACTACAGCACATTGAACATTCAATTTAAGGTATCACCAAATCCTTCGTCTCTCAGTTGTAAGTATCCCTGGGTTTCTAGGTGGAGGCAGTGTAGATGTAGGTGATGACTGGAGGTAGCTTTAGGCGTCACGGTGCGCGGCTTCCATACAAGTCAAGGAGGAGGTGTCTTGGGTGAGTTGGCTGTGCGCTGGCCTTGGCCAGATGGGCTGTCCTGCTAACAGCCACTCACTGCCCTTTGCCCCAGTGAACCATCCGATTCCTCTTCACCTGCCGCTGCCACTGCTCCATGAATGAATCCCTCATATCCTGTACGAGCAATTTGCTCATTTTATTCTTCCACTTCTGGCTGTTCCAACGTGACATTCTCTCATACTGTGTATGGAAGGGGAAAATGCCAGTGATTGTACATTATGACACACAGTACTTGGTACGAATGATTATTATCACTTTCACTCGAGCACGTTTTCTATATTCATGCCACAAAAGAACACTTTCATTTTCCTGAAACTCGTATTTTATACCTGTAGTTCTCTTGATCACAGGGGTTTTCAATCTGGGGTACACGTACCCCCAGGGGTACGCCAATGGTTTGTCAGGGGGTACGGCTATGACTCCCACGACAGTTAACAGACTCTGTTCTTAGAAGAGGGAAATTTAATTTTGCAAGGAAAGAAACATACCAAGTGACAGACTATATCATTAAAATACACACGATGATCACCGTGAAGTTATAGTGATAATAAATGATTAGTTTTTAGCAATTTTTATCATTCTGACAGAGTCTGAAGACCCTGACACATATCCTGCTGGCTGACGCATGTAGCCATAAACTTTCACTCTTCTCCGGGCCCTCAGACAGTGCTTCAGGAGCAGCGGTCAGCATTGATCTCTTAGACGTCTTCGGTAAGCTAATGGGCCTCTTAGTCTCCTTCTCTCCATTCATTATTTTAGTACTTGTATCTTTATAAATATAAAACTTTGCTAACTAAAAATCTGTGAATTATTTGTTGTGGAATATTCGTGAAATATACATAATTTTGTTTCATACCTTTACTTGGCATATACTGTATGTATGCAAATCTGTTTACATTTTCTTTATAAGTTCATATCTGTTTTCTGTTATAAAAAATGTTGCAACTCGACTTCGTTATAATTATTTTCAGTATTAAAAACATCCCAGGTCTACATTCCAGCCTCTGCGTAATCTGCCACAGCCTAGCAAATCTTAACCAAAGTAAACCAACGTTTTAAACCTTTAGTTGCCTCCAGTTATCACTTTTCTGTCTCATCATTGGAAATTGGTTAGTAAGCTTTATTTAGTTATATTATTAAGGTGTCTTATTGAGCAGCCATAAAACTGATGAAGCAGCACACTAATTTTGTACGGTACTGTACCATAGCCTAAGCACGCAATGTTAATGAATAACTAACAAACCTTGGACTCTGTGATATTTTGCCTTTGTTGCAGAGTGGAGGCTTAAAAGAAAACAAAATAGTTATAATGGAGCATGTATTAAGTTCGGATTCACAGTAATTGTAAAAAATGGAAATGAATGCCAGAATGTGCAAAAGTAGCGTCTGCAGCTGCAGTGAAGCCAAGCTTGCTTCAACAGCATTTGCACGGTTGTCACCAAGAAATAAAGGGAAAGATGTGGACGACTTCAGACATAGGGAAACTACCCTGAAGAAGTCAAGACTGGATCAGTCAGGAAGTTTCCATCAGTCAAGCAAAGCAGCTGTTCATGTATCATAACTATTTTCAATGAGTTCCGCACAGCAGACAAAAAAAAAAAATCCACTGGAGAGACGCTGATCCTACCACGCACAAGAGACATAGTAAAGACTATACTGGGAGAAGAGTATGCTAATAAACTTGGTAATCTAGTATTGTCAGACAATTCGGTTCAGCGACGTATATCGGATGTGTCTGCAGATATCAATGACCAAGTTGTTCGATAGATGAAACCATCCTCCTTGGGTATATTTATTATCCAGCTGGATGTAACCAAAGACGTGACTAACTGTGCTCAACTGGTGGTTCATGATACATAAAAGATAATGATTTTAAGGAAGTTTCTGTTATTTCAACCACTTGAGGCTTCAACTTCTGGTGCAGATTTCTTTGAAAAAGTTGACTCTTTCTTTGGTAAAGAAAGACTACACTGAAATAATTTATGTGGTTGCACAACAGATGAGGCTCCTGCCATGCTAGGCATTGAGTTAGGATTCCAAGGAAGAATTAGTGGAGAGGCATATGAGAGGGGGGAGTGAGCTGGGAGTAGGGCAGCAAAATGACAGAGGGACAGGGGGACGTAAGGGGATTTGTTTGTTGCCACCTCTTATAGGATTGAGGTGTCTGGCTTAGGTAGACAGATAGATGATTCACAGGCAGATTTTGGCTTCTAAGACGCTGCCTACTGAACTAAAGGAGGTGCACGAGTCAGCAGTAAATATTGTCAACACTCTAGAGTCAAGTGCTCTTAATTCCAGACTTTTTAGGTGTCTATGTTCAGACCAAGATTCTACACATGAAACTCTCTTGTATCACACGGAAGTTCAGTGGTTATCTTGGGCAAATTTTGCGAAGAGAGTGTTTGAACCAAAGGAGGAACTGAAAGAGTTCTTCGGTTGTATTAACAAACAGGATGCGAAATTGTATTACTCAGACTTGTGTGATACAAAGTAGGTAACTCATCTTGCTTACTTGGTTGACATATTTACTGGCCTATATAATCTCCACAAATCTTTACAAGCAGCTGATGTTATCGTTGCTGACTTTGTTGATAAACTGAAGAGTTTTCTGTTGAAGCTACAACTACTGCAAGCAAAATTAAAATAAGGAAACTTTGACATGTTTGAGACACTTGATTACATGCGGGACATCACTAATGCTGATTTAGTGGCAAGTCTGATAACCGAACTTCTTCGCGCACTGCAAAATGAACTACGGAGCTACTTCCCAGACTTGTCAGAAATGGATTTAAAACTAACATTAGGAACCCTTTCAATACAGATGCTGTTTGTGTAAATGAGCAGATTCAAGAAGAATTTACTGACCTTGTGAATGTCTCTAGTGCTCGAGATCTCTTTAGAAAAGAATCTCTAATTCACATCTTGCGTAAATTAGTCAAGTCATACCTACACGTTGCCGAGGAGGCTCTTTGCTTTATGACAATCATTCCTTCAACATACGTATTAAAAGCTTACTTTTAACAAAATCTAAAATACGGTCTTGACTATCTGTGAAAGCTGATATTGATATGCCTTATTCAAAACTGTTTCTCGTATCTAGGATAGTAGATAAAATGCAATATCAGCCATCTCATTAATGTTAATTCAGGTTGAATACCTAAAAGATTATAACCCATTTATTTTAACTTATAAGTAGAACAAGCAGCATCAATTTTTGTTTGTTTGTTTGTTTTTTCTGTGTCCTCTGTCGCCCTTTTCGGGGGTAGGGGGTTGAATAATTAGTTATTTTGAAGTATCGTATAAAACACCGTAGTATGGTGTCTCTGCATTTAATATTAATTTTCACATCTACATGTCATTGTCTTATGAATTACTGGTTACATTTATGAGCTAACAACATTATTATGTACTTTACTGATGTTATGAACATATATTCGTGTTTGAAAGCCATCTCCCATTCTTGAAAGTCATCATTACTGGGGGTACAATACGTGGAAGGTGCCGATTGTGCCCAAAGGGTACGTGGAACGAAAAAGGTTGAAATCCCCTGCTTCTATCTTCTTTCATCTTATATGTAATTGACATTTATTTGAAAAAGTTCTTACTTCATTATTGGAATGGCGGTAAATTACAAATTGTTTTTGTCAGAATATTTTTTTATGGATATTGCAGCCATTTTCATTTTTAATCAAACTGTTTTTTTTTTCGTTTTGTATACTACCATACAGAACCACTGTACAGCACTTGTCCCGAAAGATCACTATTACTTTTACTCCAGTACTTATTTCCATACCATATAATACAAAACCAGTGTTCAGTACATGCCCCAAAAGATCAATTTCCCTTGTCACTCCAATACTTGTTTTCTGTACCAGATGCTACAAAAACCACTGTACAGTTTTGGTTCTAGGTCTTATTTTCAGTATCGTACTTTTCCTTATCTTTTCAAGCTTATGTAAATTTATTCTATATTGTTACTTCACTAACTGGCTATCAGACCTTTCTTTCGTATACACGAATTCTAGACTGAAATTTTCCATATTTCCCTATACCACTTACATTTCCCATTTTTAAAGTATAGATTAACGCTATATATATGCTGTACTTCTCCACACACCTGCGAAGTATCAGGTGGCAACTATGTGGATGATGGTTAGAGGGTTACTAGTCTCTCTCCTTCTGGCACTTTGTCATGTATCTAATAAGTTTAGTTTTAGTCAACTCCCTCATCCTTTGTAATGTAACCATTCTTCTGATAGGGCAGATTTGGGGACCATACTTTCTCCTTCAGTTCCATTTTGGACAATTACAGTGCCATCCCTCCATCTCTTCCCTCCACCAACTTCCTCATGCCTGACATTAACATTTCTTTTAAAGTTGAACTTTCTGCCCACACTAGCCTCAGTACTAGTAAGGCACTGGACCTGATGAGGCAACCCGGTAGCCCTCAAGAACTGCACTTTTGTGCTGAAACCCAACCACAGTAAACTCTTTTGCCTTTGTCTGTCGACTAGTACTGTACGTTTCCGAATTGCTGGAAGCTCGCTCTCATTCAGCCTGCCCCCAAAAAGATGACCACTCCAAGTCCCCTATATATCTCCCCATTGC
Organism: Birgus latro; assembly: GCA_018397915.1. NCBI lineage: Eukaryota > Metazoa > Arthropoda > Malacostraca > Decapoda > Coenobitidae > Birgus > Birgus latro. The sequence goes on from JAGKTI010007484.1 coordinate 33,573, forward strand.
TTAATATCTTGAATTTCTAAAGTTTTCGATCTGTCCTCAAAAGAAATATTTAAAAACACCTTTCGTTTCATAACCTGCACCCCGAACACGAGTATGGATTCCAACCGGTCGCAGCACTAGCAATCTTCTCAGCTCTCGATCTGGCTCGAGGTCATCCTCCTTTCAGGATTTGGCAAAGCTTTGCCCCTGCGCTTCTCATATCAAAGGCTTTTGTTGGAGTCTGGCACAGACCTTTAATTTCAAAATTCCCTTCTTACTTCTTCTCTCCTTGTATTTCTCTCTCCATTTTTAGTTTCCATTCAGGCTTTTCTGTAGCTGCTCTTGTAGACGGCCCTTGTTCTGTCACTAGAGATATCAGCAACCTTCTGCATTCTCTTCATCTATGATCTTTTGAGCTTTACATCTAACCCTTTCTACTCATACACTGATGACTACACTCTTCACTCTTCCACCCAGGTCTCCCAGTATCCACCACATTAGGTACTCCAACACTCTTGGGATGAGGCTTCGGTACACTTGTGTTTTTATTTGCCCCAAATTTGTGACTGGAGTGAGAGGAATCTTGTTATTATGTATCAAAAAGTCCTTTCCTATTAAAGTCTTCCAAGGGAGTATCCATTAATATTAATCACCACACTGTTCAGTCCTTGATCTTCTCTCAGTATCCTTGGAGTTTCCTCCTCTTTGGACCTATCATGGAAAGATCTCATTAACTCATACAATATCTGCTTCCATGAGACTAAATATGCAGAGCCGACCCCGAATCTTTTCCACCCCCACTCAGCTACTGTCGATGTAAAAGGGCTTTGTCAGCCCAATGTGGAGTAAATCTTTCATATGAGCCGGAGAGGGGAGGCGCAGACAGAGCTTCTAAACAGGGTGGCTCCAAAGGGTGTTTCGTCTAATCAACTCCCCATCTTTTCCTGACCCATTTCAACCTCTCTCTTCACCACATTGTTTCATGTTTATCTCTTTAATGTCGCTGCTTCAACGGTCACTGCTTTTTTTAACTCTTTGCTTGGATCCTTCCTCCATTACACCAGGCACATAACTGGCAGCACAATCTAACCCCTTTTCTGTCCAACTCTTCAGTGCCAGAGTTAACTGGTATCTTCAGCCATTCATGCACTCACCGCATTAACTCTGGAATTGTTTTCTTCATTCTGTATTTACCCCTGCCAATGGTCTCCCGTTTTTAGATGCAATGTGTCCAGGCATGAATCCTGAATTAGGATTTTTTTTTTCTTTTTATTAGGTCTTTCTTGGAAAAGTTGACTCTTTGCGTGCTTCTTTCCATTTTTTCCACTTAAAAAAGAAATAAAAATAGACCAGTAGGTCTCCTGCAGTTTTATACATATTAATATACATACATGCTTACGTGCCTGTCTTTCTATGTATCTATGAATAGCTAATTTATAGGAAACATGAAAATAAAACAGTAACTATTTAATGAGTAACCTGGCGCTTCTCTTCTGCCTCTGTTGTATATTTATAATCTATCAACCAAACATAGCGTAGTTATGCATTATTCATCTCCCAGTCATGAGTGAAGTTCATGTATGATCTTTCATCCATGTAAAATAAGTAAGTTGGCAGTGTGCTCAGTATTGTAATAAATAAATGTACATCTTCACCAAAGGGATCTGATCATGGGTACTGAAAAGTTATGTATGAACTTGCCATGGGCGAAATATGCTGTTTTGACATCTGAAATTAAGTGGCTAAGGTCACTATCCACTAATCCAGAGCAACTGGGTTTGAATCTCCGCACTAGAGAAGATTTTTCTCAACTTATGGTAGACCCTGGGCTTACTCGGTATGCCTTAATGAGAACCTGCCGACCTGCCAGTGGAGGGGAGTGCCTCCTTCATTAACACCTGTCGTCACAGACCCTGTCTTAGACGGCACATCTTGAGGGTGGTTGCCGCTGTGTCAATCTGGGATTCGCAGTGTTCTCATTCCGAGTGTGTATAGGAGCCAACATTGTGCTTCTTCCTATATACTGTCCTGTCGTTCACAGAATATATCATTAAACTCTCTTTAGGTGTGACAGATCTTAGAGGCTGTCTGCCTACCTGTATTTCCGTTTTATCATTAATAAAGGTATCCAGACACATTAACTGCTCAACCTTCACTGTGAAAACTTACCAAGTACTGCAATGGCAGAAACAAAACCACCAACGAGAGAGAAAGCCAGAGCAAAAGGGGATATGGCACCATCCCCTAGTAAATAGTTTTGTGTGGTGTCCTTGGCCCGGTTCCTCCATCCACTATATACTCCGACAAGCACAGACACAGCCAGAAGGAGGGAGAACAGTACATAGTCCACCACTGTGAATCCTGGAACCTCGCTTGTTGAGGCTGGTCCTTGAACGTCCATTTTTTTTTTTTTTGGAGTGCTGTCGTGTTTCCTGGAAAAAGATAACATATGAGAAATCAGTCAGGCTATAATTGTTTTCTCTATTCCATAATACAAAATTTATATATGAGGTTTTGTGCATACTTCTTATTTTCTTTCTGTTGTTCGTAAGGAAAAAAAACAATTGCATCACTTCAACTCAATGAAGTTTTTTTAAAGCTTGTTCACCCCCCTTCCCCCGAAGAATCAATTCGCCTTATTGGGTATCTGTCATAGTGAAGGGGCTAATGAATGTTCTTTCCACTATTCCCGCCTCAGAAGTATTCCATAAGCTGAGTAAGCTAGCTTAGAAGACGGTAGATATAGGAAACACATCCTCACGGTGACAAATTTTCACCCTGCTCATACCGTCCAACCAACATCTTAAATTAATATAGCAACCAACTCTGCCTCATCAGCTACCATCAGTTCAACCTGACCCAGCAACTGTCTCCGCCAACTCTACCCCCTTTTTCCGACCCCATAAAATTTCTAAATTCTTTCCCATCACCGAGACCGAATCTTAAACAACATTCATGGGATGTCTGTCCCATCTGCCTAAACTGGTTCAGTGAGTGAACATATTTGTTAGTGAAACTGAAGGTTTACTTTGCAGTGTTAGACGTGTTGCTGTTAAGATTCGGCTTCTGTGTATGCTTGTATGCTTATTTATCAGCAAAATATCTCATGAATGTCGGATTCAATTTGGATCAAACTCGGCATACGCATTGTGTCTGAAGATTTGGACTACAGTTTTGGTGCATATCGACCAGTGGAACC
>JAGKTI010007485.1:0-36735 GCA_018397915.1 Birgus latro
GTGTGTGTGTGTGTGTGTGTGTGTGTGTGTGTGTGTGTGTGTGTGTGTGTGTGTGTCAGTCTGTACACTCGTATGTCATCAGCAGAACCAACAGGGTGCATTTATATGCAAGTATAAGAAAGGACACAAAGTATTATCAGCACATGCTTAACAGTAATTGCCTGCCAAGGCATTGGCTTCAACACTACACTCACAGCACACACTTAATGAGTACACTACCATCAAGCCACCATGGATCTAGACTATAATACAGTATATCATCATTCACCATCATCATCCGGACCTCCTTTCCCATCCTGACGCAGAATAAGGAGCAGCAACGTCCAGACAGTCAAAGTTTGCCCAATTCAATGGGCATTGCTTCCATTCACTCACCATTCAGGCCATTGAAATCCTGGCTCCATCAGATAGGCCAAAAAATTTCACCACATTCTGTAGCTTCACATACACCTATCTGCTAGAGCCAATCCGAATGCTGCCACGTTAAAATTGGGTGCCAGTATATGAGTATGTTAATTGCTACCAAGAAAAGAAAAACGTACATGAGAATCTTACCTAAGATAAACTGTGGCCTATGTGGATTAGTACAGTGGCCCCTTGAGTAAAATATCATTCTGCTCTGCATATAAAACTAGCATGGTTAGTAAAGTTGTGGCCTACTTCACAAGTGATGCAGTCATATCAGGGGGAGTTCGGTCCCTTGTGATGTCACGTTTGGCTCAGTGCAAGCACAATCTCATCACATTCTGTTCTCACCACTTGCAGCCAACTGCTCACTACTGGTGTGTGGGTAATGATGCACTGCTACTGCTGATATGAAATGAGTGTGATGGCATCATGCTTGGCTAAAGCAAAGACTCATGCCTTACAATCCTCAGCCATTACAAGCGTAACATCAACTGCTCACCAGGCAAAGTTATTAGATGCTCATTTGCTGTTTAACTGTTCCAACACAGTGCAGCTGTTCAAACATCTGTGTGTTGGTAAGGTGTGTAGGGTACTTTTCAGTAGAGGCATGAAAGAAAAAAGGGGATGATTTTGGTTGAGTGATCGGATACAATAATGCCTTCAACTAGTAATTGTTTTCTGTTACCTTCATAGTGCAGTTTTGTGCAGGATGAACCAGGAAATTTTTGAGACTCTTCAGGAGGCTATTCTAGGGATATTTTTTTTACTATTACACCATAAAAACATGATTCGATTTTCAATTATTACTGAGATCCACTTTCTGATGACCTTATGTGTTAATTTTGAGGGATACCGTTTTTGTCCATAAGGTGATTAGTGACTGTACCTCTGTAATAGATGAGAAAATGTGGAACCATGGTGATATGCATTTATTTATTTATTTACTAAAAACTGTCCCTAGAATAACATGAATTTAAAAAAAATTAACAACAGGACACCCTGCATAGCATGGTAACTTACCAGTATTGATGAGGCACCCTGCCCAAGGACCCATTGTATCAGACAAATTACTGTACCGTACATCTAGTACATTACAAGTTAAATAAAAAATCTAAAGTAGTCACATGCTGCACTTTGTTACATTATAAGTGTTCTGTTACAGTGAAACCTTATAATCACTATGTCTGCATCTCATATGTTCTCATACTGTAATTGATAAAATTTAAACACTGCAACACTGAAATTACCAGCTATGTCAGACTGCTAGATAACTCTAAAAAGGGACATACTCCATCACCTTTTCCTATCATACACCTAAGTACGATAAACTAGCACCATTTGCTGCTCCATTATTCACTTCAGTACAATACCACATAACATCTAGCAACTTGTTATAAACATCAAATTACAGGGCAGGAACGTCAGGTAAACTGACAGTCTTGGTGGTATCTTCCTCTATATTCATATGTGCTGTTGCATTGTAGGTAATCACTTTAAACCCTAGAAAGCCCCCAGAGCCCATCTGACCCTTATGGAAAAGCTCAATCCCAGAGAACCATGAACTGGGTGTTGGGGCAACAGTCTGGGCATCAAAGAATGGGACTGTGAGCTGAGCTACATCCTTCCAGGTATCAGTGGGGACAAACCGCATGAATGTGTCTGGTTCACTGTCAACTCTGGATAATGATGGGAATTGTGTTGGGTCATCAGGAAGGTAGAGCTGAAACTCTCTCCTAGGATTCTTTGCCATGGCTGGAGTGTTATCGTTGCTAATCCAATAACTACGATGTGGAACTAATTCACCTGTGGTGAAGTTAGCTGGTGTTATCTGCACCTGTGGGAAAACAACTGTCATAGGTCAGGGGGTAAATAAGAATGAAGATACCATTGTGTAAAAGAAAAAAAAAATGTATATAGAAGTTTTCTGCTGGAATATCTGGGTAATATGTCAGTACATGGCTATACTTTGAGCTGTTCAGAGAAAAGTTACTGGAGCAAATATGTAATAAGGGAACATAATTTAGGCAGAGTAGCTACATAGGTTTATGGACAATAAAATTTCTTTCCAGCCACCAAAAGAGGGTTTTATCCTGAAACCTATCACATTTCAGCATTATGAATAATATTCAGCATTATGAATAATATTCAGTTTGGAAGGTAAGTAATTCCAGACAATTCTAAAGGCAGAAGAGTAACACTTCCACTTGGGCCTCAACATGCAAACCTGACAATGAGATTATACTAGCACATAACCCTCCCCTTGCTGCTGGAGAGGGATGTCCTCATGTGGTGGCATTGACATACCTGGGCAACTCAAACGTCCTCAATCTACTTCCCTGTCTCTCAAAAGGAGGAGGATAGATGGTAAAAGGGGAAGTAGACTGGTAGGAGTAGACTGTAGCACGAGTCGAGCATGGCAGTACTCCTGAGACAGATGGAAAGCTGATGACAGGGAGAGCTGGAGCTCCCGTTCCATCAGCCCGCGGGACTAGTTCCTGACCATACGCCTTTTCTGAACTCTTTCAGTGTTTCAGTTACACAGAGAGTAGGCCATGCTCTCCAGTACAAGTTTCTCTAACTGTCAACACCAAACTACATGCACAGTACACACTACACTATCTTTTCAAAATCAAGAAAAATGGCATCTAATACCAGAGCCTCAGAGTCCCCGGGGGGGTGGGGGGAGGGGGGGACCATAAATGGCCCCACCATCCGCCCCTCTCCCGGTGATGACTCATGCCTGGAACCACTGTCTGACTCCTTCATTTCTGCAACATTTGTTGCCTTTCTTCTAACTTTCTTTCTGTGGAACACCACCTCTCCTCCTCTAAACCTCACCTTCTCTTCTTAACTGAGACTCAGCTGTCTGAGGCAATTGACAGCAAACTCTTTTCTGTATCCTTCTACTTTCTCTATAGTCATTTCAAAGCCAAAGGTGACTGTTGTGTATATGTACGAAATGACCTATCTTGCTCTCATGTTCCTGGACTTGATTCTTCTGAATTTTCTACTCTCTAGCATCGGCTCTTTTGTCATTCTCTGACTAAATATATCTGTGCTGTTTACTTATCTCCTAATTCTACTGACTATCAAAAATTCTTTGACTATCTTACTTCTACAATGGAACGCATTCTATCCAGTTCTCCTTTCTCTGAAATCTCCATTCTTGGAGATTTCAATGTTCACCACCACCTTTGGCTCTCCTCTCCTTTCACTGATCCACCTGGTGAACAAGCCTACACCTTTTCTATCCTTAATGTCCTAGAGCAGCTTGTACAGTACCCTACCCGTATCCCAGACCGCCTTGGAGAGAGCTCCAACATGCTTGACCTCTTCCTTACAACTAATCTTTCTGCTTACACTGTTAATCTTTTCTCTCCATTGGGTTCCTCTGATCATAATCTTATTATCTTAACCTGTCCTATCGCTCCGGTGCGGCCTGGGGACCCTGCAAAGAAACGTTGTCTGTGGCACTTTGGAGCTGCGGATTGGGAGACCCTCAGGTAGTACTTCTTTGATTTTCCCTGGAATGATTATTGATTCCATGGGTGGGAGTCATCTGTGTATGCCTTACACATTACGGAGGTTATTCTCTCAAGCATGGAAGCATACATTCCTTTCTCATATCCTTTGTCTAATGCAAGAAAGCCTTGGTTTAATCACGCTTGTTCTAATGATGCCCCAACAAGGAGAGGGCCTACAAAAGGTACTGGAGCCAACCCACCCCTGAATCACATCTTTCTTATGTTTCTGCCCGGAATTGTGCTAAGTCTGTTCTTCGCTCTGCTAAAAGTAATTTCATCTGCACTAAATGTTCTCAACTCTCCAACTCGAATTCCTCACGCTCCTTCTGGCACCTTGCCAAAAACATTTCTAACAACTTTACCTCAACATCCTTCCCTCTTCTTTTCTACTCTGATGGCTCTGTAGCTATTTCTTCTACTGATAAAGCAGATCTCTTTGCTCAGACTTTCTCCTCCAATTCCACCTTAGACGATTCCAGTGCTGTTCCTCCATCACTTCCCCCCTCTGACTTCCTTATGGCTGACATTCAACTTTCTGCAGCTGATGTATTTTCAGCCATCACTGACCTCAGTACTAACAAGGCATATGGGCCTGATGGGGTCCCTCCTGTTGTCCTCAAAAACTGTGCTTCAGTGTTTTCACCCAGCCTAGGTAAACTCTATCGCCTTTGTCTGTCAACTTGTACCTTTCCTTCTTGCTGGAAGTTTGATCTCATTCAGCCTGTCCCAAAGAAGGGTAACCATTCCCAACACTCTAACTATCGTCCAATTGCTTTCCTGTGTTTCAAGAGTGTTCAGGTCTATTCTTAACAGAAAAATTTTAAAGCAGCTTTCCTATCACAACCTTCTTTCTGATCGTCAGTATGGGTTCCGTCAGGGACGCTCCACTGGCGATCTTCTCACCTACCTTTCAGACTCCTGGTCATCCTCCTTTTGGGACTTTGGTGAAAGCTTTGCCATTGCACTTGACATCTCAAAGGCTTTCGATCGAGTCTGGCATAAATCTTTAATTTCTAAACAGCCCTCTTACGGTTTCTATCCTTCTATCTGTGCCTTTATCTCTAGCTTCCTTTTTGGTCATTCTATAGCCACTGTTGTAGATGGCCACTGCTCTTCTCCTAGATCTATCAACAGTGGTGTTCCTCAGGGCTCTGTCCTATCACCAACTCTCTTCCTTTTATTCATCAATGACCTTCTGAGCTGTACATCTAACCCTATCCACTCATACGCTGATGATTCCACCTTCAACTTTCCATTCGGTTCCTGCAACGTCCATCTCAGCAGTTACAGTACTTCAACAAACAAGAGATGAGGCTATGGCACACCTAATGTCTGACTTGGCTCATATCTCTGACTGGGGTAAACTGATGCTTAATGATGTCCAGCTCAACCCTGCATCATCCTTGAACATGCTTGGGGTTTCATTCACTCGGGATCTATCTTGGAAGGAACATATTACAACTATTGTGAAATCTGCTTCCAAGAGATTAGGTGTGCTAAGCCGACTCTGAACCTTCTTTACCCCTGCACAGTTGTTGACCGACTCCGAACCTTCTTTACCCCTGCACAGTTGTTGACTTTATACATGGGTTTTATTCGCCCCTGTTTGGAGTACAACTCTCATGTTTGGGGAGGCTCCCCACATACAGCCCTTCTCAATAGGGTGGAGTCAAAGGCTTTTCGTCTCATTAACACTCTTCCTCTTACTAGCTCCCTTCAACCTCTGTCTTCACCGCACTGTTGCATCTTTCTCTTTTTTGTCGCTAATTCAATGGCCACTGTTCCTCTGAACTGTCTGCTTGCATCCCTCCACCTCTACAACGGGCACGTAGTACCCGCCTAGCAACAACCTCTCATCCCTTTTCTGTCCAACTCTCTAATGCAAGAGTTAACCGTTATTACCAGTCCTTCATTTATGCAACTGGTTAACTCTGGAACTGTCTTCCTCTGTCTGTATTTCCTACTTCCTATGATCTCCAGTCTTTCAAACGAAGTGTGTCCAGGCATCTTGAAATGAACGGATCTTGAATTTGGCTCTCTTTTGTATTGTTTTTGTTTATTCTTGGAAGGAACAGTTTGCCAGCCCATGGCCTTTGGTTCCTTCTTCCTTGCATTATAAAAAAAAAAAAAAAAATCAGTCTGCAGCCCACTGGGTTCACATTTTGGATGAACCTGGGGCTACAACTACTACTACAACTAACCCTCCCCCTCACTAAAAATGCTGGCCTGAGACACACTAGTTAAGAGTAAAGCAGTCAGTAGCAGTAGTTGTAGTACAGTAGTAGTTGTAACCCCAGGTTCATCTAAATGTGAACCCAGTAGACTATAGGCCGAATCTGCTTCCCTTCTGCAGTCCACAATCCCTCTTTCAAGGAACAGTGAAGGAGCTGAGGGACATTTGCACAACAAGGCAGTACAGCTGCCTAGCTATGTCAGTGCCACTGTACGAAGGCACACCTCTTTAAAAAAAAATAATAAAACACCACTGTTTTTATCATACATGGCTGGGAGTATATTATAACATCCTATCTTGCAGAACACAAGAAACTGGGGGAAAGTGTAGAAGAGAGAGAGGGGGAAAAAAAAAAGCTAGTTACCTGTAAGATACATCACTGGATACACCCAGCTGCCTAGTACTTAGCATTAAAGTATAACTGCAGGACATGAGAAGAAGATGCAAGACTGGAACCCAACAAGAAGGAATACTATGATCTCCACATGGCAACAGTGAGAACCCCACAGTGAATGTGCAACCTGCAAACAAGGAAAGGTGGCCAAAGCTGCATAACACCTAAAGCTTGCTACAAAATTAATCATAATATAATAGAATGAAAATTGTTACCTAGTGTATTCATTCACTCATTCATCCTCCAATCCTACATTGCTCCATGAGGAGTGTAGGAGCCTGGGGCTGGGCAAGTTGGTCCTGACATTTAACCCCTCCGTGGCCAGTGGGGTCGAATGACGCTTGGCTGATCAATGGCCGGTGGCGTCATTTGAGCGTAGCCTATAAAAAATGGCAAAAAATTTTGGGGAAGTGAATGAATGTTCTGAATGTCTTCAGACTGACCTACACTACACTCCCATGCACCCCATCAGGCAGTTCAGAGCCTGCTGCTGTGATGAGTGGTTTTTCGATTTTTTCACTCCCAGCAATGCCTAAACAAGCACAACTACACCCATTATCTCGACCCAGGCAGAGACACATACAACCACCTGTTTATGATTATGAATTAATACAGGCACAAACAAAAAAGACATGATAATAAGTGAAAAATACATTTTTGTGTTGGTATCTTCACCTATTTTCTCAGGTTTGTTGTAATGGTTTGGATCATTCGATGCAGTGCTACTTGTACAAAACTGTGAAAACTTTCGGGAAGTGAACGAACATCTGGGACATGAGACTGACCTTCAGTTCACCCTCTCACATATCCTCTCTCAGACTCTCAGTTCACCACCTGCTGCCGTGAGGAGTGGGTGTATGATTTTTTCGCTCGGTTACACCCATTATCTTGACCCAGACAGAAAATATAATCTCTTTCCTCCCTTGCAAAACACACACAACCACCCAGTTTACAAGACAGCAACATATACTGCGAGTGTAACAAGGTAAAATGATAAAGGTGAACGTGTTATCATGGAAAAAATATGTTTTCCCTCGCCTGTAAATGTATTTATTTCTGCTTTGTCTCTGTATTCGTAATAATTAGACTTATTCGTTTTCTTGACACTGCATTACAATTCTAGTTTTAGCCATGCATGTCGTGTGGGACCTGGAAGTTACGACTCAACTTCAGTATTGCTAATTGGATCTAACCCTCCACTTTCATCTCCCATGGGAGAGCCTAGCCTCGGAGGACATGCAGTTTTCTCATTTAGGACTGAAAATTTAACCCTTTGACTTCCTTTTCCAAGCATGGGCACAACAATAACATAAAAAATAACTCGAAACTACCATAAACATATTTTATATCAAAAAGGTGAAAAAATATTCATATTTTTTTTTTCCAGCCATTCCTAACATATTATGTACTGAAATCATTCGATATCATCATATCTCATATATCTGCATCATTTCAGCATCATTCGCATTGTTTTTTTTTCTAGAGGGGGGGAAACCAAACAACACCTGTGAAGTTGCACCGGGGCATCACATATCTGCGGAGGATATCGGTTGCCGATATTTCTGCAACTTTCGTGCTCCATTGCAAGCCACAGAATGGGTGTAGGAAGCTGGGATTTGCACTGTTAGGTGCGTCTGAACTTTCTCTTCAATATGGCAAGAAAAACAAATCGGCTTTTGAAACTTCAAAAAATGGCCCCCACGTCGGCCTGGAGTGCACGAAAAATACCACTGCATCGGCCACGGAGGAGTTAAGATGAGAGTGACCAGCCTCACTCATCTCTGAATGGCATTACATGAGCAATAAACCCCAACCACCCCTTGATTACAAACCTTCACCGGCTCAATCCGATTGGAGCGCCATAATCACCCACTAAACAACCAGGTGCCAAAATTTGGTTATATGGTTACCACCCAGCATAGTAAATGGTTACCTGGTATACAGAAAACAATCTGGCTTGTCACTCAGTGTAGAGCCACCCACAGGCAGAAAGAAGAGGAAAGAATAAAGGAAAGAAAGACAGAACAAAGAGTGTAAAGCCACCCGTAGGCAGAAGGACAAGGAAAGAATGAAGGAAAGAAAAACAGAAGAAGATGGAAGGAAAGAATGAAGGAAAGAAAGACAGAAGAGGATGGAGGGAAAGAAGGATGGAGGAGAGGAAAGGGCAGACACCCAAGAGCAGCACTACATCGAGCCCGTGAATGGCGAGTGCCTCCACCTACCACAAGTTACGTAGTGTTACTCACGGAAAAACAGAAGACTAGGCCACGATGTCATACTAAATCTATGATATGAAAGGTGGCTAGCTAAACTTCCCCAAAGTTCCCCAAGGAACTCCTAGAATGAATACAACTTAAAAAATTAATCAAGAGACTAGAAACTTTAGAACCTGGGTAGGTGAACAAATGGAAAGGAATGCCAATGAGCATGGAGAAACAAAGAGTAAAATGGGAGCCAAGAAAAAAGAAGTCTGGGTCTGGAAAAAAAGTCAGGTCCTCCTCCAGAGCTACACATATCACTCACCTGAGGAACACAGGTATGAGAGGGAAAGAAGAGATGAGAGGAGAGGCAGTGTTAGAACAAGTGCAAGGAGAGGGAGAACAAAATTTGAAAGTCATATCTCAGAGCTAGTGGCTGGAAGTGCAATGTGGACTGAACAGGATAAATCAAAGACCAAGGTAAAAAAAACTGTGAGCAAGATGAAGGAATGGTCTACCACATCCATATATCATATGATGGAGTAAAGGAAGGAGCAGAAATAGAAACAAGATGGGAAAGCACTAAAACCAAGGACTGGGCTGTTTGATAAAAATGACTAGGAGGTTGGCGAGCCACCAAAGGCTAAGAAATAATAGTTCCTGTTTCAGACCAAGCAATGAGTTGGACCAAATTAGGGGAGTTTTCCTCTTTTAAGATAGCTTCTGATAATTCCTCAGATGCCTACTCAGATCTTTGCATCTAGTAGAGTTGGTAAAGCTACGTAACTCTGGCGCCATACAGTACATCCTTCAACTTTGCGAACTTTAACTTTGTGAATCACCAATTTTGCGAGGTAGTTCCAAGTCATTTATTTTTTAACATTTATGAACGTTGCGAGCGATCACACACTTTGCGAGGTCGAGTGGTGGGCAGGGTGACCAGATTTCTCTAGCTGGAATACGCTAGACAGCAGCTGAAATTATGCTATTTTGGCAAAAATAATGCTAAATCTTTTGTTGCTCTTAATACGTTCGGTTTCTGTTATATTTTATGATTAATATAGTATTATTTCTACGTTTTTAACTGTATACAGTATGCACTCTTATAATTATGAAAGAAGAACATTAAAATAAATAATTACTCAGGTTCTAAAAGTTTATTTGACAAATGTTTGTGAAACATAAGCTGAAACTCTTCCTACCACATTTCACACTTAAGCACTGCAACCTACAGGAGGTACTAAGCAGTAGAGAAATGATGGGCACTGAACCTGCCGCAGCCTGAACAGACAGCATCCACAGACTCAGCTGAATAACTGACTTTAGTCAGCCATGGCGGCACCCTGGGTCCCAGCGCCTGTGGATCTGTACAGTACACGTCTACCCTCCTCCAAAGCCTGTGATTTCCTGCTCTAGGTTTGTTAAAAGTATGGACTTTCACAGTTACCATTAATCATATTATATTAAACATGTATCCTGGTCTTCAATCCAGAAACTACTGCTAGCCACGAGTGGTCAGTTATTCTAATCATGCTAAAAATTGTCCTAAGCTTATTAGATTATGCTAAAAATATGCTAGCTTTGATAACATGCTAAATTTTGTGCTAAACACACAATTTTCTGGAAAAATATGCTAAAATTAGCAAAATTATGCTAAATCTGGTCACCCTGACTGTGCCTCCTAGTTCGGTGTTCTGCTGCCCCCCATGTTTGTTTACACCACAGTAGTCGCACCCAAGCCTTGCCCTGCCACCAGTCCCGTACACCACGCCAGTCTTCACATCAGTGTAAATATGCATTTTTTTCTTTTTTATGTTTGTTACCTATGATGTTTTCATAATAATATTACTGTACAATACATCAGTCCATGTTTGTTTCATTTATCATCATAAAATTAAGAGGTAGAGTCGAGAGTAAGAGTGGGAAAAAGTGCTTACCTTGGGGTGATGTCGACCAATTTACCTTTATTGCATATATTTAATTGTTTAAACTTTGCGAATTTCAATTTTGCGAGGTTTTTTGTCGACCATATTCTCGCAAAATTGGAGGAAGCACTGTATACTTGAGGCAAAGGTCAGGTAGTTTTGACATCTCTCAAAGGTGAAATAGCATTTATAACAGTACAATGTGATTCACTACTCTGAGGTCTCCAAACAATCTAATTATATTTACTATTAATGGACTAATTGAAATCACATCTGGTACTTACTTTCTTCACTCCATTACTGTTGAATCAAGTATAAAAGCCATCTTTTTCAGCATTTAATCATAATTAAGTCCAGTGCTTCAAATTGGCAAATTTTCAATGCAAGTTATCCACTGGAATGATTGCACTCTCTCTCATAACATTTTCTTTTAGGCAGGCATATACTGTACTGTATATGAGGCCCATTCTGAAATCCTTTTCCCTTAAGGTTTCACTACAGTCAGGAAATAATCTATTAAATCAGAAAAATTTAAATATGCAACCAGTTATCCAGTATGGCTTGATCACTAGATCAGTGCAGTTGAACAAATGATGCTCACGCAGCATTGCTCTGGTGAGAGAGCAGCATTTACTTTTCAGCATATGTTTCTTTAAGTTCAAATGCTGAGGAGTTTCTCATATGCAGTATATAACTGACACAGACTGAAGTTTGTATGAACAGAGTTCCATTAAAAATCCATTAATTTAGAATGGATATTTTGGCACTAGTTTGGGGCCCTCGGAATAGTGACTCACTCTGAATAAAGGACGCAGAAACTGTACTGGTGATTATAGGCCTCAAATGTGGTCAATCTGTCCTATGCTATCTGATCTTGACATATGATAGTGTCATTCTGGTGTCAGTAGAAGTCCCTAGGACTTCATTCAGTGAACAATTGATAATCAGTAAGACTGAGATATGTATCCAAGTAAATCTTCAGTACAGGAATTAATACCTTCTTGGATGCCATCCTGGAAGTTCCAGCCAGACAGGAATCCAAGCAACTACACATCAGTCATGGATCCAAGCACAGAGGCAAAATGATGTGAGTCTTGACATCACAACAACTCCCCAGACATGGGTGTGCATCCACTATTACACCATCTTAAAAGCCTTGACCAGACAGATCTAGCCACTAAGGTAAAGCCAAACTGGCAATGCACTCGAACTGATGCCAACAAGACAAGACTGGCAACTTGCACAGAGAAATGCAAGAGACATCCCAGGACACAAGAGGGGGAAAGTCTTTAACAAAGACCAACCAACATGACAGCAGGAAGCAGCATCCCAGGATGAGACTGAAGAGGGCATATAGATGCCCTTGACTGGCTACCCATTCTCTCTTGGTTCAAAAAATAAACACAGTAAAAATAAGGATGTGAAAATTAGGCATTAATACAAATAAAATATATAAATAAAAACAAAAATAACTTTTAAAGATAAAAAAAAATCTAACTCCAAATAAGAAACTCTGAGAATGCTAGAAAAGCAATGAATGCTTAAAAGCATCTGGGAGCAGAGACAGAAGCATGTGATTCTACAGAGAGAAAAACAAATGAATAGAAAAAGATGACCAGAGCCAATGCAGAAATGCCTTACCCATGCCAAGTAAGAAAGCTAAACAGGGGAAGTGATGGAATGAGGAGACAAGTGGAGGAGACTCTAATAAGAAAGAGAAGCCTAAGCCATATTTACCTCTTTCTAACACACCCATAAATGAACTTACAGAAGTCAATAACCTGTATATATATATATATATATATATATATATATATATATTTAGAAAGCATTAAATTACCTACGTTGCTGAGAATATCCCTTCACTTACCTCAAGATTAAGATGTGTTCCTAGCATCCTGAAGCGCACACCAGTCACAGCATGTCCCAATGGGCCCACCAGTCGATCAAGGTCAATGCTGCGATCTTCAAATGACAATTTCTTGTAGTGTATTCCCTCAGTATAGGCTGTGCTGTATAAAAGTGAGGATTATTGTAAAGGAAGAAGCAGCCTTCAGCTCTGGCACTTTAATATATTGTATATCTTTATCATAATAATGTATAAGCATTTAATGGCCTCTTAAGATTTAGTACTTGCACAGCTACAGGAACTGTAGTGAATTCTACATTTAAGGAATACTGTATTAAGGAAAATCAAATAAAGAATATTATTTTGAAATAAAAATGTAATATCAGCCAACCATTTTCATGCCATTTCCCAGCTGTCTATATACCTAGGCTGCTTCTCCAGAGAAAGAGAGGTAGCCGAGAACCGACGACACACTCTCAATTTACTCATCCAGACAAACACATTCATTAGCTTTAACTAACAAACTAAACTCTTCCAATACCTCTCCTAAAACCTTTCAAAAGAATTCATCTTTGCTTTGATTAGGTGGTATGCCATACAGTCCTGGGAGGTTTATAAATTAGTTGTCCCTATACCTCTGAGACTGTAATCACAGACTAGCAAAAGGTGCCATGGTGTGGACAATATGTGAATTGTAAGATTCTTTAGGGTCGTTGTGCTGCTTGGATGCTTGCACCATCTGTTTACTTAATAAATTTTGAATGGCAAAATTTCAATGTAAATACAGTACTAATACCATAAATGTGTAACTTGAATCAGTTTTTAACTTTTGTAATGTAAATCTGAATCATTACAAAAAGAACTGACATACCTCAAGGGTTTGCTGTATAGTCAGTTCAACACAAATAATGGCCATGATCTTTTACAATGATCTGTGTTTACACTTCGATTGGCAGTTGTAATTTTTTGGCTCTGTGTAGCCAGACTGTGCTTGTGGAAAGAAACCAAGCAGCTTTAGATGTGCTTCAAATCCCAAACTCTCAACCCATCGAAAACTGAAAGTTTGTAAACAAAATGTGTGGCTTGGTAGATATTTGATGTGCTGTTGAAAATCAAGTTGTCCAAATTTATAATCACACAAAATTTTAGAATTTACTGTACATATGTTTATGTCTCCTGTCAGAAAGTAGTACCTTGTAGCTAAGGTTTAGGCCAAGCCCATCCTGTGGCTTTGGGTTACCAGATTCGTTCACCAGAACAAGAACTTTGATAAGAGAAACACTGGCTGGAAGGCACTTCATCTGTATAATCTCCTCCTGATCCCTTACAATTACTTGTAGTGTATACTGTAGTAGTAGTAGTAGTAGTAGTAGTAGTAGTAGTAGTAGTAGTAGTAGTAGTAGTAGTAGTAGAAGTAGTAGTAGTAGTAGTAGTAGTTGTTCCCTAGGCAGTCTGGCCGAACAGCCCCGAGTCCCTAAGGAAGGCCATGGCCAAGACCGGGCTTTCCCACAGAGCTCTCAAGGAGTGTATGTTGTGTTGTTGGCGTATGTGATTGTGTGCAATGCAGTCTTCCATGATGTGCTTAATAGTGTGGGGTGCTGTGTTACATCCTGGACAGGCATCAGTGACGGAGTCATCCAGCCTCTTCTGATAACTTAAGAGGGTTGGATGATGCCCACATCTCAGCCTGCCCAGGTGGACCCTGTCCTCACGGGATAGATAGCGTTCAGAAGGATGGATATCAGGAGGCCGTGGATGCAGCTGTGTGTTGTCTTTGAGTGACTGAATGGAACGGCGAGTGATTTCAGTAAGAATATGCTTCTGAAAGCTGGTCTGGGCAGGGGGAAAGAGATGATAGTATTTGTGTATGATATCATGCGCTGGGTGTTGTTTTGATGTTCCTTGGTGTGTGTGGATGTCCTGCCATGTAGTGTAGTGGATGTTGTGGGTTTGTGGAGGCTGCAGCGAGAATTTGGTTACCTCTCATGTCTAGATGATCCTTGACTTTGAGGTCTTTGGTTTCTTGGTGTAGGTGGTCTGTAGGTGTAGTAGCTGTGCAGCCTGTGACTATTTTTAGGGCTTTGTTCTGTATGGTCTGAAGAGTGTTATAGTGTGTTTTAGTGAGGTTAGGAGCCCAAGCAGGGCTTGCATTATTCATCACTGAACGTATATATTGTTTGTATACTGTGGTGGTGGTTTCTTTGTTGCGTCCAAATGTTGTATGGGCAAGTGACTTTAAGGCATTGAGTCTAGGTGTTAATTTATTTTTGATGTTTGTGATGTATTGTTTAAATGACATTGATGTATTGTATGTTACACCAAGGATTTTGTATGTGTGTGTGTGTGTGGTAGGGGAGTGTTGTCTATGGTGAGGTGTGGAATGTGACTGTGTTCTGCTGTCCAGTTTGTGAGAAGGGTGACTGTAGATTTGGCTGGGGCTATTTTGAGTCTGTTTGTGGTGAACCATTCATGTAGTGTGTTGAGGTAAGGTTGGAGGATGTGTGCGGCTATGTTTGCATTTTGGTGTGTGCATGTAAGTGTTATGTCGTCTGCACAGGAAGCTATGTTATTTGTTGTGTGTGGGGTGTGAGTATGTCATGCATGTATAGGTTGAAGAGTGTAGGAGACAAAACACATCCTTGGGGGACGCCATTTGTGAAGTTTCTGATGTTCGAGGACTGACCAGCATATCTCCCTGCTAAGTAGTTTGCCAGCCATCTTTTTGTGTTATTGTGCATGTTTGTGTTGAATATTTAGTTTGTGAGGTTGTGGCGGGGGATGGAATCAAAAGCTTTACTAATGTCTAGTGTGACAAGGAGTGTTCTATGTGGTGGTCTAGCTGAATTCATGACATCAAAAACTCTGTGTGAGGTCTGTAAGAAGAGTGTTTGTGGAGTGTAGTGGCCTAAAACCATGTTGTGATGGGGCTAGGGGGGTGTGAGGTGTAACTACTGTAGTTGTAGTACCAGTCTTTCAGTGATTTTGGAGGGGGTGCAGAGGAGTGTGATGGGGCGGTGTGAGGAAGGTAACGTGGGGTCTTTGTTGGGTTTGGAGATAGTGATGATAATGTCATGCTTCCAGATGTTGGGTATTAAGTTGTGTGAGTAGCTGTAGGTTGATATGTTGGTGAGTGCTTGTATGCCTAGTGGTCCAATGTGTTTAAGGTGTATGTTGCTTATGTTGTCTGGTCCACAGGCAGATGAGTGCTTGAGGGTGCTGATGATGTGCTTCGTCTGGTTGTAAATGAAAGGTGCGAAGTTTGGATCTGTGGGGAACTGTCTCTTATGTCGGATGATATGTCGGTCGTCACGATGGGGGTTTAGATGGCTGACATGTGAAAAGTGACTGATGAGAGTGTTTGCTTGCTGTTTGTTTGAAGGTATGGTTTATGTTGTTGTGATGGCAGTGTGTGATTGTGTAGTGTTGCTGTTGGGGAGTGTGATGCTGTTTAGTGTTTTGTAGAGTTTGCTGGTGTTTGTTGTGTGATCAAGTGTTTGGAGATAATTATTCCAATTTAGTGTTTGCTGCTCTGATATGTTATTGTTTATTTGAGTGTTGAGTTCTTGTATTTGTTGTATGATGTCATGCATATGGGGTGTTTGGGAGTGTCATAGTGTGTCCCGTTGTTTGATGAGGCCTTGAATTTCTGGTGTGAAGTTGGGGTTGTGTCTTTTTCTGTTGCCTCTGGGGATGTGTTTTTTATGCGTTTTGTATAATTGTATTGAAAATGTGCACAGCGGTGTTGATGTTTGTGATGGATGTATGGTTTAATGTTTCAAAGTGTTGTTCTGTTTCAGTTGTGAAGGCCTCCCAGTTGGCTCTCTTATAATTAGTGTATGTGTGTCTGTGGCCAGCTGGGGTGTTTCTGGATTTGGTAGTGATGATGATCGAGAGGTGGTCAGAGCCAAGGGCTTTGACCACTCTCCACAATGTCGTGGGTGCGAGGTTTGGGGAGCAGAAGGTGATATCTGGGGATGATGGGAGGAAGAGGGCTTGGTGTGGGATGTGGGTATGATGACTGGGATGACTGAGTATGAAAAGATGATCTGTCTGGGTTTGTAGTGCCAGCCCTCTGTATGTGTCAGGGTTGTTGACATACCAGGCCGACGCCTTGGTGCTGAAATCACCACCCAGGATGATGTTGGGTATGTTAGTGATGTGGTGTATTTGTGGAGAGTAATTGTGTGGTACTGTGGGGGATGATTGGGGAGGAATGTATATGTTGGTGATTGTTGTGTGATTTGTTACCAGTGCTTATTTTAACTGATTGTATTTCTGTTGTAGTGTCATGTGGGGGGAGATGTGACTTTGTGTGTGCACTGGTATCTGAAAAGTTGAAGGATTTGTGTACCAGGGTGATGAGTCCACCGCCACTGCCGTGTATACTGTAGTACTGTGTATAATGTAGTACAGTACTATACTCCCCAGGGTGTACAAACCTCAATCCCACCCTTACGAGAAAGTACTATTTCCCATCTCCTCTACCCAGTACAAGCTCTCCATGCTTCTATGTCAGTTATTCTCCCTCTGAACTCTGATGCATCATGGATATGGCCTGAATCCCTGAAATTGTACCACATCTCATATTTCCTAACAGTAATCCCTCCACTATCCGACGTAATAGAGCCAAAGGCATGTCCGGATAGTGGTCTTGTCCAGATACTGGCCCTGAAGCTCCAGCACTGGTCATTCATGACCCTAACCTAACCTAACCTAAATCAGAAAACCACCTACCTACCTCCCTACTGGACATGCATAACTTATTTAAGTCCCCTTTCACATAAATAATGCACACAAAGCATGAATTAACTGAATTTTAACCAAAAAATGATGATTTAGAGGTGAGCAAGGCATAGGTGCTCACAACTTGCCAGCAAGTGTAAGTATCAGACATGGAAATCACTATGAAAATCACACTTTCTCACACCATATGCATTAAATATTGGACACAAAGCATGAATTCATTGAATTTTAACCCAAAAATGATGATTTTGAGGTAAGTAAGGCACAGATGTTCATGAGTTGGTAGCTAAGTGTAAATAAGTATCGGACGTGGCAATCACTATGAAAATCATCATTTCTCACATCTTATGCACTAAAATATGGGATACAAAGCATCAAATAAATAAATTGTTACCAGAAAAAGAGTTAGGTATGGCAAAGGTGTTCACTGTTCACAAACAGCACCAGTCATTCTTGACACTAACCTAACCTAACCTAAATCAGAAAACCACCTACCTACCTCCCTCCCGGACATGCATGGTAGTTAATTAAGACCCCATTCACATAAATAATTGGCACAAAGCATGAATTAATCGAATTTTAACCCAAAAATTATGAATTTGAGGTGAGTAAGGCAGGGGTGTTCACGAGTTGGCAGGTTAGTGTAAGTAAGTATTGGATGTGGCTATCACTATGAAAATCATCATTTCTCATACTTTATCCACTAAAATATGGGATACAAAGCATCAGATAAATAAAATGTTACCAGAAAAAGAGTTAGGTATGGCAAAGGTGTTCACTGTTCACCTACAGCACCGGTCATTCTTGACCCTAACCTAACCTAACCTAAATCAGAAAACCACCTACCTACCTCCCTCCTGGACATGCATAGCACTTAAGACCCCATTCACATAAATAATTGGCACAAAGCATGAATTAATGGAATCTTAACCTGAAAATGATGAATTTGAGGTGAGTAAGGCAGGGGTGTTCACGAGTTGGCAGCTTAGTGTAAGTAAGTATCGGACGTGGCAATCACTATGAAAATCATCATTTCTCATATCTTATGCACTAAAATATGGGTTACAAAGCATCAAATAAATAAACTGTTACCAGAAAAAGAGTTAGGTATGGCAAAGGTGTTCACTGTTCACCAACAGCACCAGTCTTTCTTGACCCTAACCTAACCTAACCTAAATCAGAAAACCACCTACCTACCTCCCTCCAGGACATGCATAGCACTTAATTAAGACCCCATTCACATAAATAATTGGCACAAAGAATGAATTAATCGAATTTTAACACCAAAATGATGATTTTGAGGTAAGGCAGATATGATTAATACTGAGAAAATCACCTTTTCACAGCCTATGCACTCAAATATGGGACACAAAGCATGAAGTAAATAAAATGTAACCAGAAAAATTATGATTTAGAGGTGTGTGGGGCAAAAATGTTCACCAGTTGACTAGATAGTGAACGTATGTAAGAGACATGGTAATCACTGAGAAAATCACCTCTTTCACAGCCTGTGCACTCAAATATGGGACAAAAAGCATGAAGTAAATAAAACGTAACCAGAGAATGAGGATTTAGAAGTGATTACGGAAAATATTTAGCAGTTGACAATGTTTACTTACAGTCCATGATTGTTGTTTACCCCCATCTCTAATGTTTTTACAGTGGTCATAATTGCTCTTGAAGCATGTCCAGTAATCCAGTGTTTAACTACACTTAATCCTTAGCACTACACTTAATCCTTAGCACTGTGACTTTTGATTATTTAAACAAGAACGAAAATACCGCAAACGATCGGACAGCCATCCACTGTTCACGGGAGTTGAGACAGAACTAGTAGGAGGGAGATTGAGCGGGAAGGGAGCTAGTCGGCACGGGCGGGAAATTCAAACTGACGCGGTCGGGATTTTTTTTTTTTTTTTTGGGGGGGGGGCCATCAGCCCAGGATGTTCGAATAGTGATGTATCTGGATAGTGGACATCCGGATAGTAGAGAGATTACTGTATTATGTAGGGTTACTGTATTTCCTTGGCTAATCCTGCTGCCACTCCAGAAGCCCATAACGTTCATAAATTAACTTCCTCTGTTTATTTTCTACACTGTTTTTCTACAGACAACCTCAGTGACAAACATCTCCAGACCTCTCCCAATAAATTTATATAGTTTTAACTAAGCCCATCTGCTCAGTTCAAGTCTACATGGTAGCAGGTTTGGTGTGCCATCAGAATGATCCCCTTTATATTTTTAAACATTTTCTGATGACTTACTTCTGTTTGTGCCAGGAGCTGTATTAAAAACCTCATCATTAATTTTCTACACTTGTTTATCTAAATTTTGTATTAACCCCTAAAGACCGGTCAACATTCCCAAACGTCTGCTAAGGAAAGGGTGGTTGATGTTCCGGAACGCATTCTTATTCTGCGAGCGTAGTATGTGAAACAAATGGGAGATATGGCAACAGTGCCCATTAGGACGCGAATATATCTCATGACACCACCTTGAGTCACTTCCAGTTGATGCAAGTGGCCGTAAACAACAGCAGAGGTGTGTTGTGTGCAAGAATTCAGCGAGACACCCAAGCAAACACAGAGATCTGACAACGTGGTGCCCTGGGTGTGGTGTGGGTCCCTGTATCAATTGCTTTACAAAATACCACACATTAAAGACATATCAGTGTGAACAGTTGTAATATACGGTTGAACATAATATTTATATAATTAAGATTACAACTGTAGAGACGTAAAATAAGAAAAATTTTATACTAAAATATGGTGTGTGGTGTTCAACATGCACCACAATGACACAAAACAGTGTACATAATGTAAAAATAATATATTTTAGGCTGCTGTTACAAGTAAGAGCAGAAAATAAGACTCTATGCTCGCCTGCTCTCAGTCGCATGTCACTGAGAATGACCCTGACGCACCACCACCCAGCCCGTGTGCAATCTGAAGAGAGTAACATCAAATTCTTTGTTTTTTCAGCTATTCTGATCCATTTATGCATGTTTTGCCTGATTTCATAACACTTTATTTTCTCCAAAATAATCCGTCCCACGTGGATGTAAAATTGGAAAGTAGCCAGCCATTTAAGTGCTGAATTAGCAGTGCTTAGGATGGAGATTAGTAAATAATACAAAGTACAGGGTGAGCTTTACTGCTCATTTACCATTAATTTTCATATTTGGGATTTCAAATCCACCAACAACAGAATGGATACCATATTTTCAAAAACCATAATCCCTTAATCTACATGCATCCAAGGGTACCAAATATACAGAATGTAGACTTTTCTTTCTTAATACCCTCCTGTATGCAGGGTTTTGGGTATTTGCTCAAGACCACAGGGTGGGGGGTATTACTGTAATACTATGCTGTATTATTAAAAAGCAAAAAAATCTTCATATGGTCAATTATCTGAATTCACATGAACCTCCACCAGCAGGTAGGTACTTGTAGCTACAAGGTGTTACACTTTAAAAGGACTTGTAAATTGGCAAGTTTTAGAATACCGTACTGTAAAACCTTCTATTTACAAACCATAGGAATGTTGCACCTCACACTGCCTTCCAAAACTGTCTGTCCCCCCACACTACTTCACACTTCTTCATACCTACCTGTGGATTGTTATGCATCTGAATGGAAACTGGCTAACAAATACAAATGAGGGTGCTCCACACAGCCTGGTGGAGTACTGCACTGTACACAGTAGAAGTGTTCTTAGGGTATCAGGAGGAGGTTACACAGATGAAGTGCCCCTCGGCCGATGCTCCTCATGTTGTTCTTGTTCTGCTGAGCAAATCTAGTTATCTAAGCCCATAGGGTGGGCTTGGCATGAACCATAGCTACAGGCACTACATTTCTAGGGCTCACAAGTAGTCTTATTCTAAAACCCACCAATATACAGTATAGTAAACCAATTTTAAAAGATTAACTATCTACTTATTGCAAGACCCCTCAATCCTGCAAGGGGAGGCCACAAACAAATGGCCTCCACATTGCCCTGTCCCCCGCCATTTCACTGCCCTCCCCCCAGCTCACACCCCCTGTCTCTCATATACAGTACCTCTCCACTCCATCCCTCTATCTCATTCTCGGCCTCGGCCTCCCCCTTCCTCACCCCCCCTCCACCTCACTCACATACACTCTCCTAATTAGTCTCTCACTCTCCATCCTCCCCACATGGCCAAACCACCTCAGTGTATTTCTCCTAACGCTTTCCATCACATCCACATCCACACCACAATGCTCCATCACTTCCTCATTCATCAGTCTCTCTCTCCAAGTAACTCCACATGCTCCTCTCAAATAAATCATTTCCACTGCTCTCACTCTTGACCTGTATCCTTCCAACAAAGTCTAAGCTTCACCTACATACGTTAGAGCTGGTATCACAATACTGTACTATCATGCAGTGACTTTTTAACTTCCATGCTCACTTCCTTAATCTTATCATTACTTTCAAAGAACCAGCAACCTTTCTTCCTTGTTGCACCCTTTCAAGCACTTCATCCTCCAAACTTCCATCCTTACTCATCACACTACCCAAGTACTTAAATGTACTCACATTTTCCATTTCCTCATCATACAACCTCACTGTACATTCAGTGACTTCATTTCTCTCGAAGACCATAACTTTACTCTTCCCTACATTCATCTTTAGATTCTGTTTCTTACACACTCTCTCAAACTCATTCACTAGGCCCTTTCGTCTTCACCTAGCAATACAGTATCTTCCAAGCACTGCCCTCTTTCAATACGGCCCTGCCCTACCTTGTACTTCTTTTTATAACCCCATCTATATACAGACTGAACAATCACGGAGACATGACATCCCTGTTTCAATCCAACCTTCAGACAGAAAAATTCACTCAGTTCACTATCCACATGCACTGCAGCCTTAGCACCCTCACACATACTCTTCACTGGATTCAACAACTTCCTACTTGCTCCATATAATCTTAATATTTTCCACATTCCTTGTCTATCGACTCTGTTATATGCTTTCTACAAATCCATGAAGGATGCACACAACCTCTTTCCCTTCTCTAGAAACTTTTCCACTAAAGACCTAAGGATGAATACCTAATCTACACAACCTCTTCACTTCCTGTCACGAATTTTCTACACTGTAAAATTATGTAACGTAAATTGTGACATCGAGTGATTTTGCGGGAGCAACAAATGATTCTGAAATGCACGAGATTTCACTCATTCTCTCAACTATCCGCTCGCGTACTTATATTCGCATCAAGTTGTCAAAACTTTCGTCATTCTTTTGTGAGTGATTGTGCAGACGGTGCATTCCTTTGAGCGATAATTTCTGAATTATCGCTTCCACCTCCCTGGCCGTTACTGGCCACGCCCTTTCTCACGCCCTTGCGTCAGACACTCGGAAACAGAGTCAGTCTGCTTCTAGCCACGGAGCGTGCGGGTTGTGCTTTACGAGAGCTCGAGTGATCACTTTTCTTAGCAATTTCAGATCTCAGCTTGTATTGGCGTGAATCCCCGAAGCTCCCACCAGTTGGTGATCGTCTACAGCAGCTCGGTCTCATCTATACCGATTAGTATTTCCTTTTGTTTTCCTAGGCTTAAGTTTTTGGGTTATTCAGCTATTTGTCTGAGCGTTTGAGTGAGTGCATTTCCCTTTCTTTGATTTGAATTGGAGTCATGTTACATAAATTTATTTTCTTGTATTCAATAAATTTACAGTTCGTTTTCTTGAGCTTTGTTAAATGTAACAGTCGTGTTTAATTTCCCCACATATTTAGTACACTTTTGCTACTCCACGTTAGCACAACTCTTTATATTAATCACAACTGGTACTTAGGCCAGCTTTTGGCATTAATCCTTAAATCCGTTGTGCTAGCTAGGAGTTTGGCTCAGCCAAGATCCTGATTATTATTATTATTATTATATTTTGAATGTTAAGGGGAGAAACTAACTTTCTCAGAGGCCAACGGTACAATATTACAGCCTACTTGAGCGTCTAGTCTCTGCTGTGTACCGTTGAGAAAGTCTATAAATTCTCGACTCTAGAGAATTGGCGAAGTAAGCCAGCATAAAAGTGAAATCGCTACTTGATTTCATGAGTCTATTCTCTCGTAATAAATGACTCGATAGTCATTCCTAGCACACATAGCTATACATTGTATACTCCAATTATACAATATTACAGTCTCCTCTTGAAATACTTTTTCCCCCTGACATCTGGCGACCTCATTCCAGGATAAACTCCTAGCTTGGAATTATTACCAAATTACTCACTCACTCTTACTTTAGTCACTCAGTCTCAAACTGAGCATGATGGAATCCAGTACATATGTGGAAGAAGCTAAGGATGTGGGGCTTACTAACCCCCAGGAAATTCGAGATTATGTCCTGTCGCGCTTCAATTACGAGCAGCAACGCGAGAATGCCACCCGTGAAGAGCGGAAAATTGAGTGGGAGGAACGGCAGAAAGTACGAGAATACGAGCGTGCCGAGCGCGAGGCACATGAAGAACACGAGCGTGCTGAGTGCGAAGCACGCGAGAGAGAAAGTGAACATGAGCGCGAAGTAGGCGAGCGTGAAGTACGTGAACACAAGCGCGAAGTACGTGAAGAACACGAACGTGCCGAGCGCGAGGCACGTGAAAAACACGAGCTGGAAGTGCTGAAGCTGAAGCGAGACTCCTTGGCTTCAGGCACATCGGGTGCACCTAACCCAAGCTCTGCTAGCGCTTTCTCAGCACCTGTTCTATCAACTCCACGTCTCAAGCTTCCTTCTTACAAGGAAGGCGAGCGAATCGAGCCATTTATAGCTCGTTTCGAAGACATGGCAAAGCTGTATGATCTGGATGAGGCAGCTAAAAGGCTTCAGTTCCTTAGCCTGTTTGAGGGCCCTGCCCTTGACATTCTCCACAGAATTCGTGGAGATAATCTCACGTATGAGATGATGAAGACCGCACTCATCAAAGCATATGGTCTTACCGTTGATGACGCTAGGAATCAGTTCATGAAGGTGCGTCTCCAGGAAAAGGAGACAGCTGTTCAGTTCCTTGACCGTCTCACAGCATACTTAGGCAAGTGGACGGAGAAGGACGAGACTCCCAGCACGCGAGAGGGAATGATCGACCTCGTGCTGCACACACAGCTGGAAAAGTCATGGCCTGCTGAGCTTATGGCCCAGCTCAAGATGTCCAAAGTGAAGGATGCAAACCAAATGGTGGAAAAGGCTGATGCTTTCATTAGTGCGTACAGGTACGAAACTCGTAAGCAGCAGTCCTGGAACAGGACAGATACTGCTAAGTCTGGTAAACAGTCCCAGACTGAACCCCAGCATCAAGGCCATTCTCAGAATAATGGCCAAGGTCCAAACAAACTGCAGAAGGACCAGGGGCAGAATACACAAGAACCTGACTGGAAGAGATACAACAAGTACCCTAACCAGCAACAGTACCCTAGGCAGCAGCAGTATCAGCCACGAAATGGACAAACCTTTTCAGCACCAGCCCCAGTGTATCGGAGGCAGGAGGCAAACGCAGCCTTCATTCCCCAACAGGCACATGATGGTGCCGTCCCCACCAGCACAGGTCCTCCTTCACAGTTCTCTAGTCCCCCTCAGATGGTGAACTCTCCTCCACAGGCCATCAGTGCTCCTGCTCCCTAGATGGTGAGTACAACTCCTCGTTCACCTACTTCAGGTACAACTCCTCATGCACCTAGTTCAGGTACAACCTCTAAGGCATATAGTCCTGTCAGATTTGAAGAGTTGTGTGCCATGCAGCCTTATCAATGGCTGGCCACTTCCTCCACAGGCCCTCCCACAGGTAACAGTGCCTTCCTTGTTCAGCCAGGATTTGTGGGAGGTGTTTCTGTTAATGTTCTGAGAGACAATGGTTCCTCAGGTTGTACTGTCAGGCAGAGTCTTGTTCGTCCTGAAGAATATACAGGCAGACAGATCCAAGCTCAGCTTATTGACGGATCAGTGAGATTGTTCCCTAAGGCACGTATCCAGGTAGCATCTCCCTTTTACACAGGTTCAACAGTTGCAGCTGTCATGCAAGAACCAATGTTTGACCTCATTATAGGTAACATAACAGGTGCCAAGTTTAGTTGCACTGCAGATGTCACTACTCAGACTTCGGCTGCAGTAACACGAGCCATGGCCAAGGCTCCAAATTGTGTCGCCCAGGTGGCTATTGCATTGCTGCAAGATCTGATTTGTAGTCAAGATGTTGTCCAAGAGCAACAATCTGACCCGACCCTTGCTGTTGTGCGGAAGAAACAAAAGGGTAAAGTGACCAAGTATTCACGGGGTGGACGAGCCAGGTTCCTTCGTAAACAAGGACGGCTCTACCGTGAGTCACGAACACTTGAGGGCGAGGTTCGACTGCAGTTTGTCGTTCCCGCGAACTACCGCCAAGCAGTATTGGAATGGGGTCACTGTTTAGCATCAGGAGGTCATATGGGCAAAAAGAAAACCCAAGGCCATATCCGTGCTGACTTTTTCTGGCCAGGAATGGGACAAGAAATAGATAGTTTTGTGCACTCCTGTAATGTGTGTCGACGTACCACCATTCAGGAAAGTTTCCTTCCTGTGCCGTTTGAATCCACACCCATAATCTCTGAGTCGTGTAAGAGAGAGGGCAGTGGTAATGTGGGTGCAGACCTGACGTCTCACTCGTTGGCCCCACAGGACATAATATGTCTGGGGACTGTGCATACATATGTACCGTAGCTCATAAGCGCACAGTCACAGCAATCCCAACCGAGGGCACCGAGGACAAATGAGCAGTCGCGGCAATCTCAACCGAGGATACCGACGACGAGCCCTTATTAGTCGTAAGCGTAAGGTTAGTACATATTGTATGTACCGTAGGTTAAGGGGGAAGTTCGAGACCCTGCAGAGGCAATCTGAGGCTGTGTTTGAATTACCTCGTGGTGTGTCTCAAGCTGTGGGCCTCTCTGAGGATTCCCGGAGATTACACAAAAGCCACATGAGTGTTCACACCCATGCAGGGTGTTAAAATGCAACCTGCCCAAGTTTGCATAGGGATTCTCGACTTACCTTTATTAGTATAAGTGCGTAGTCACAGCGATCCCAAGCAAGGACACCGATGACAAACGTGCAGTCACGGCGATCCCAACCGAGGACACTGATGACAAACGGGCAGTAGTCGCGGTGATCCCAACTGCGGACACTGATGATGAGCCCTTTGTAGAAATAAGTATAGCTATAAGTGTGCAGTCATGACGATCCCAACCGAGGACACCGATGACAAACGAGTAGTCGCGGTGATCCCAACCGAGGACGCCGACAACGAGCCCTTTAGTAGGCGTAAGTATAGGTTAAAAGGGCAACTTTTAAGGAAATAATGGCGACCTCCTATGTACGAAACTTGCTGTTAACTGATTTTCAGCTAAAGTGTACTTTCTGTTGTGTATGGATTGATTGCTGGGTGGATGAAATTGTAATTTAGTACAAATTCTCACACTGACACTATTGATGTTCCACCTTGACTCATTCCACAGGTACAGTTGTTGGGTGAAGCAGATGTCCAGGACCATTGATTGTCTCTGCTGCACACTGCCACCTCTTCTTCTCTGCCATCGTTGCCTTTATTATTGCATTAATTTGTATTATCATTATTGCTTTACACATAGGTACAGTTACACTACAACTGTTACACCTACACCGTGTATCACATACACCATGCTAAATAACAATTAGTTGTCAATGTAAATGTAGCGAACTTTCGCTCAGTTTGACCTGAGTACAGGATTTTTCACTGTCGTCTCTGCTCAAGCTTGCTTCTCTTAAGATAAATACGAGTTTTTTTTGCTCATAGGCGACAGTGCTTTTCTCCTGTAACAGGATAGTACACACACCACAGTGTGAATCTTGTGTGACTGAGTTAGGGTGTGTATATATATATAATGTCAAATTTTTCCAGAGTAAAATTTGATTTTTCAGGGGCGTAATGTCACGAATTTTCTACATCGTAAAATTATGTAACGTAAATTGTGACATAAAGTGATTTTGTGGGAGCAACGAATGATTCTGAAATGCATGAGATTTTGCTCATTCTCTCAACCGTCCGCTCGCGTACTTATATTCGCATCAAGTTGTCAAAACTTTCGTCATTCTTTCGCAAGTGATTGTTTTTATGTGCAGACGGTGCATTCCTCTGAGCGATAATTTCTGAAATATTGCTTCCGCCTCCCTGGCCGTTACCGGCCAAGCCCTTTCTCACGCCCTTGCGTCAGACACTCAGATACAGAGTCAGTCTGCTTCTAGCCACGGAGCGTGCAAGTTGTGCTTTACGAGAGCTCGAGTGATCACTTTTCTTAGCAATTTCAGATCTCAGCTTGTATTGGCATGAATCCCCGAAGCTCCCATCAGTTGGTGATCATCTACAGCAGCTCGGTCTCATCTATACTGATTAGTATTTCCTTTTGTTTTCCTAGGCTTAAGTTTTTGGGTTATTTAGCTATTTGTCTGAGTGTTTGAGTGAGTGCATTTCCCTTTCCTTGATTTGAATTGGAGTCATGTAACGTAAATTTATTTTCTTGTATTCAATAAATTTACAGTTCGTTTTCTTGAGCACTGTTAAATGTAACAGTCGTGTTTAATTTCCCCACATATTTAGTACACTTTTGCTACTCCATGTTAGCACAACTCTTTATATTAATCACAACTGGTACTTAGGCCAGCTTTTGGCATTAATCCTTAAATCCGCTGTGCTAGCTAGGAGTTTGGCTCAGCCAAGATCCTGATTATTATTATTATTATTATTATTATTATTATATTTTGAATGTTAAGGGGAGAAACTAACTTCCTCAGAGGCCAACGGTACAATATTACAGCCTACTTGAGCGTCTAGTCTCTGCTATGTACCGTTGAGAAAGTCTATAAATTCTCGACTCGAGAGAACTGGCGAAGTAAGCCAGCATAAAAGTGAAATCGCTACTTGATTTCACGAGTCAATTCTCTTGTAATAAATGACTCGATAGTCATTCCTAGCACACATAGCTATACACTGTATTCTCCAATTATACAATATTACATTCTCCTATTGAAATACTTTTTCCCCCTGACACTTCCTAAAACCTTGTTCTTCTCCAACTACTTCGTCTGTTATTTCCCTAACTCTGTCAATAATTATCCTACCATATACTTCTCCTGTTACACTAAGAAGACAACTGCTCCAATGATTACCATACACTTCTTTTTCCCCCTTTTCCTTTGTACAGGGGAGTGATTTTACCTGACTTCCAGTCCTCCAGGACTCTACCTTCCTCCCAGGCCAATCTGGACATCTTCTGTATCCATTCTACTACTATATCTCCCCCATGCTTCAGCATTTCACCACACACTCCATCAATTCATGGGGCTTTGCCCATTTTGACTTTCTTCACTGCTTTCACTACTTCC
Organism: Birgus latro; assembly: GCA_018397915.1. NCBI lineage: Eukaryota > Metazoa > Arthropoda > Malacostraca > Decapoda > Coenobitidae > Birgus > Birgus latro. The sequence goes on from JAGKTI010007485.1 coordinate 28,689, forward strand.
ATTCTAATGATCTCTTCCCTCTTTCTCACCTCCCTACTTCTCCCAGCCATTCCCCAGTCACTTATACTTGACTCATTTTCATTCTCTGTGTTTAATAGTTCCTTAAAGTGTTCTATTCTTTCCATCTGCTCACTTTTTCTTCCTTCACCATCAATGTACCATTTTTACCCATCCCTGTCCAAGAGGGGGCTTGGGGACAGATATTGTTTTCACTTGGTTTGTCTGTTTATCTATCTGTCTGTTAACAACTTTACTCGAAAAATACTGGTGTGATTTTGACTATAATTACAGGGATGATGGGCTATGACTTTCTAATCACCTGATTAAATTTTAGGCCAAACTGGGTCAAGGCCCTGGCTATTAAAAAAAAAAAGCCATAACTCCTTTCAAATTCGTCATATTGACATGAATCCAAAATCTAAAGGTGCAGCTTTCAAATCTGCATCCTTTAACATACCTCATTACATCAGGGGGGTCATCCCCCAGTTAGCAGTAGGGGGTCAATGCCAGGTGGGTCAGGCATAAAATTTCACATGGGCATAATATCGTCAATTTTCACCCGATTTACTCCAAATTTGATGTGAGACATCTTTGACTAGATATCCTGTTGTGTTTACACTGTATGTTAGCACTACAATAACTGCTGGGAATGGGTTTGCTGAGCCTTAGTACTGCTTCTAGTTTTCTTTCACTCCTCTACTAACTTCTTTATCACCCTGTCTAACTCTCTTTACCTCCTTCCAGAACATTTTGGGTTATATTCCCTCCACTTTACACTCAAATTCCTTCCAAATTCCTCATCCACTCTCTTCTTACTCTCTCTTATTAATCTTTTCACATCTCTCCTCCCCTCTACATATAACTCTCTCTTCCATCTCTTAACTTCCTCCATGCCTCTGCTTCCCATCTACTCACTATATAGCTTTCTTCTTTTGTGCCATTGCTTGTCTCACCTCTTCATTCCACCATGCTGTTCCTTGCACCCCTTTACATCTTCTCTTCACCCCACACACCACCTCACATGCTACACAGATTTCTTCAGTGAAAATCTTGCGCACACCTTCCACCTCCCCCATCTGCTCCAAATCATATTAACCCAATCACTCCTTCACTCTCTCTTATATTCTGCCTTTTTGTTCATTCTTTTGCAACTTTTCTGCCCTCACTGTATGAACAGTTAGAATAAAACAGGCTTCACCTTCACCATTTATACCTCCTTTCAAGGTGCAATGATACCTGAGGCACACAGAAATGAACATAAACAAGGATAAAGCCATAATCATGACTAGCCAGAAGATATGCATTAGCTTCTTGGACCAAGAACCCATGTCAAATGTGGTGGTCAACACATTCATCCATGACTATAGGGCCTGTTTAAGGTTAGACTTGAGATGCTGAAGTACTCTACAGTCCTAACCCACCGAGTCCCACCGACGTACGATGCACATCACTACTTTTTTCCGCGGACAGACCCACCGATGTGCATCATACGTCAGTCAGTTGCAAGGCCTATCGTTGGCACATTTTTCAAGATTCACGGGTGATTTTTGGTAGGCATATGTGGGAGACCTTCCTGTACATGCTGTCAAGCGGAGATACTGCCTGGCCCCACCTGACCCCCCCCTCCCCCCTACACTTGGCAATTCACCTGTTAGCAGTAACCTGGCTAGTAAAGATATGTTGCCCCACGGTCTCTCCAATGACGAAATTGATGGTGAAAGTGATTCCTGAGGTGGAGGACAAAGAAACAAAGAAGCTAGAGGGAGAAACAAACAGAAGTGATGAGGTGGTAATGTTGTAAAGGAAGGTGCCATATGCTGGGGTTTTGGGTGAGTGAACAATGCTTTTATTGCCTATATTATTGTGTGAAAACCAATATAGACTTGTACTACACATAAATTCGTACCAAATAAATAAATAAATACGTAATTCAAAGTGGCTAGAATTAGTTAACCCTTCCATAGTTCGTTTTCTTTAGCCAGGTACCCTGAGAAAGAAGAAAAATGTAAGGCTGACTAACACTTGTACAAGCTCAGGAGGGTGATTTCTCTATGAATTTTCGGTGTTTCTCACCAAAACCGGAGGTTTGAGCCAAAAAATAAAAATAAAAAATTAAAAAGGTGAAAATCGGTCGGGTTCTGAGGGAGTGTTGGGTAAAAAATCAGTCGGGACTGGACAGGTTAAAGCATGTAATGTATGATGTGGGGTGTCCTGAAAGCTTTCAAAGTGGAAACAATATTAAAGATCAAGGTGCCTGGTATCAATATCAGAGCCAGGTTCCAAACTGCTGTGTCAGTTCTAATTATTCCTACCCTTCCACCTAATATTAGGAATGAAAACTTCATAGAATTCATATGACTAGTGATACTGTACGTGACTGTCAACAAAGGAATCATCAGGCTATCTGGATGAATTATTACCCTTAAGTTACCTTCCCGAAGTCTCAGCAAGGGAAGGCATCATCAATGAACTCAAGAGGAGTTATAAATGCAGTTCATTTTCGTTTTCATTTTTAAAGGCTCCAACATGCTTGCATGCGTCAGCCTTGGTCACCTAATGGCGGCTCTCCATGCTGCTTGATCCCTGCCAGCCTCCCTGTTCAGTCCCTTAACTCTTACGTCACACTTAATGACCTCGTCCCATGTCTTTCTCGGTCTACCCCTCCCCCAGTATTAACACTTCTCACCCTCTGTACCCAATTATCCCCCATCCTCTCCACATGTCCAAACCACCTCAGCCTACCTCTCCTCATCACAACACCAATACACTCCAGTCCCATCCTACCTCTCAACTCTTCCATCGTAAACCCAGCCCCCCCAGGCCTTGCACGCAGGGACGCACTGCACATCCACCTAATCATTGTCATTTCTGTATGTTTAAACCTGAGAATATCCTCTTCCTTTACTGCCCAGGTCTCACTACCATACAGCATCACACTCCTAACACATGCTGCATACAAAGACCCCTTAGCATGTAAGGAGAGTCCTCTCAATGTCAAGAGAGGCAACAGCTCCCTGAACTTCTTCCAACCACTTCTCACCCCAGCAACCGAGCTAACTCCAGCCCCACCTCCGGCACATAACATGTCTCCCAAATGACAAAACTCTTCCACACACTCAAGAGACTCACCTGCAAGTTCAACCCTCTCACGCCTAACAATCTCCACCTGCTCTCCCCGACACGCTGCACACATGAAATCAGCATTATCTCGAGGTCTACCACTACATCTCTTGTGCACCCATTTATCACAAACACTACACAAGATGGAATTACTTCCCACATCCTTGTGGTAAATTGCACACGGCCACTCTCCCTCTCCTCTGATTGTACAGCCACCAACCCTAGATATCATCACTTTTGTTTTATCTGCATTTACCCTTAAGCCCTTGTACCCCATACCATCTCTCCACTTCTTAAATCTTTCCTCTGCCTCCTTTTCATTCTCTGCAATCAACACCAAATCATCAGCATACAACATTTCCCATGGGAGTCCATCTCTGAAGTCACGTGAGAGGGCTTTGAGCACCATGATAAACAACAAGGGACTCAAAACTGACCCCTGATGCACACCAACATTCACAGAAAACTCATCACTCAAAGCTCCATTAACTCTTACCTCACTCCCTCATGGAGTCCCTTTCACCCCCCAAATCTCTCTCTCCCTCCCTCCCCCATTCCCTCCCTCACTCTCTCTCTTTCTCCACTACTTTCTTTACCCGCCACTCTGCCTGCAACCTTTTATTCTATTCACAGCAATAACCCAGTATATCCACCACTATGGACTGAATGTTCTTGTATTCTTTCTTCTATATTCCTAAAGCCATAATTTTTGGTATGACGTCACTCGTGTTATCCTACTCCTTTCTCCAAACTTGACGCAGCGATCTGAGTAAATATTTGTTCCATGCATGCATCGTGAGTCGGTGAACACTATCATAACCCCATACAAAGGTGTAGTTATAATGAATGCTACGAACTTAATCAGAACCCCGTTGAACCTCACTTAGTCACAAGCTCAAAGATCATGGCCCAAATCAATGATAAGATAGCCCACCGAGGATGGATAATTGGAATGAAGGAAGCAGGACACTCCACCGCTGAAATATCTCACGAACTAGATGTGTCTCATACAACTGTTGACAAATGGTGGAGAAGGTGGAGAGCAGAAGGTAATTTGCTAGATCGTCCAAGGTCTGCGGCACCTAGGAGGACTACCACAGAATCATAGAGGAAGCATCAAGAACTCTGATTACGAATGCTGCTGCTATCAGGGACAATCTCCACGTGCAAGTATAGAGTGATACAGTGCGTCGTCGACTGAAAGAGATGGGGTTGCACCACAGAATTCCAGCAGAGAAAGAGAAACTGACTGTGAGACACCGCAATCTTCGCTTCAGATTTGCAAAGACGTATGTGAACAAGAACCTGGATTTTGGGGCACAGTTCTTTTCTCGGACGGAAAAACATTTTCTTCCACAATACATGGTCAACTTCACTGTTACCGACGAAGTGGCACCAGATACTCTCGTGAGAACATTTGCAAGTTGCCAGAAGTGGCCATATGACATGCAATGTGTGGGGATGGGTCCACTTATACAGCGTTGGGAAACTTGCAGAAATTGAAGGGAGGTTTAACTCTGAAATATATCTCGAAATGCTGGAGGAGGTGATGGTCCCCACTGTTCGAGCTATGGCTCTTCACTACCCAGAGTGGATTATGTTTATGCAGTTAAATATAGAACTAAACTTATGCTGCCATAAATAAGCTTATTTGATTGTTCTTTAAATTATAAAAATTTTTAGGATATAAATAAGCCATTATGAAAATATGATTTATATTAGACACACACACACACACACACACACACACACACACACACAAACACACACATGCATACTTACATAACTAAACACACACACACACACACATACACACACACAAGCACATACTGTACACACACACAGGTCGTAGAGGGAGAGAGACGGAGCTGCTCCTGGATCGAGGGGAAATAATCGCAGAACTAGCGGCGAAAAGGAGATAGCCTATTGTGATTATGTTGTTGAATGTGTGAGTGGTGGTCCCGTCGGATATTAGTAAAAAAAAAAAACGCAAGTTTCGGCCCTAAAAATACAAGACAAAGTGAAAAAGAAAGTTTCCATATGGTTGTATCATGGCGGAGAGAGACGGAAGATTGTTTACAACTGGCGAAAGGGAATTTGTGGGCTTCTCCGAGCTAAATGTAGGCAAAGGAAGTGATAAGCTGCAACAAACAAGAGTAGCAGGAGTAGAGAAAACGGCAGAGAGGAATGTCCAGGAGTTAAAAAAGGTATGGGAAGTAATTAAGCACATGCAGGAACGGACCACAGAGCAAGAGAGAGAGATCAAAGTCCTACAGAATAGACTGGAAAAAGTTAGCACATGTAGTGAGGAACAAGAAAAAGAAGTTACAGAATTAAAGGTGGATAACGAATCCGCATCAAATGAAATAAAACAGCTGAAGAGGGAGAATAAGAGGTTGGAAGAAGAAAGGGACAGAATAAAAAGTAAACTAGATGAGTATGAATCAAAATCGAGGAGGCAAGATGAGCATAATCAGGAAATCAAGGAGCAACATAAGGGGTGGAAGAAAATACAGGAGGAAGGAAATGTAAATTTGAAGGAGATCATAGAACAACAAAGTAAGGAAAAAGTGGAGAAGGAAGTGGTTAGAGTACTAAGAAGTTGAGAATCTTTGGTCAGGGATGAAGCAGACAAGAAAAAATGTGTGATAATTTCAGGAATAAAAGAAAAACGAATAACAGTAAGATCTGAAAGAGAGAGAGAGAGGAACTGAGCAAGGCTAAAGAAATAATATCACTGGTTATGGAAGGAAACAATGAAGCCCAAGAAGAGATTGAAGAAGTGTTTAGGTTAGGAAAGTACGAGGATGGTGGGGCAAGGCCCTTGAAAGTAAAGTTTAAGTCCCAAGTAATAGTGCATGAAATCATAAGTAGAACATGGAAATTGTCAGAGAAAGAGGGGTTTAACAATGTTTGGATTAGGAGAGATGCAAATGAAGAGGAAAGAGCTAAATTAAAGGAGTTAGTAAAGGAAGCAAAGATAAAAAACGAACAACGAACGGAGAAAGAGAAGACAGAGTTCTATTGGTGAGTTATGGACCAGAAATTGAGAAAGTGGTACCGACGGAAGGAAGGAGAGACGAGAGTATAAAAAACGATGAAAAAAGTTTGAAAGTGGCGTACACAAACACTGATGGACTAATATCGGCAAGGTTAGAAATCAGTGATTTTTTGAGGGTACACGAACCTGATGTTATGTGTTTTGTAGAGACTAAATTGAAAGAAGATATTGATATTCATATGGGAGGTGGGAAATACAAATTATGGAGAAGAGACAGAAAAGAAAAAATGGGAGGAGTGATGATAGCAGTGAAGGACAATATAAATGTAGATACTGTGGAAATGGCAGAGGGCAGGGTCGAAGCCATAAATTTGAAATTAGAAACTGGGGAGAATGGTAAGAGAGATATGGCAGTGGTATATGTTCCCCCTAAGACGAGAGCATGGAATGACAATGAATACCAGGAGATGTTGTCAGACATGGCTAGTTATCTACAGAAAGTGATCGAGAAAAGCAACAATATAATCCTAAAGGGTGACTTTAACTGTAAAGAGGTGAACTGGGAGGAATGGGACTCGGGAGGCAGCGAAGATTCGTGGGGCACTAAATTGTTAAATATAGCAATGAATAATGTAATGACACAGTGGGTTAAAGAAGAGACACGATTCAGAGGTGATGACACACCAGCAAGATTAGATTTGCTACTATCCAAAGAACCTGATGTAACTGAATCATTAAATTATCTGTGTCCTATAGGAAAAAGTGATCATGTGGTCACTGAGTTCCAGATGATAATAGGGAACGTGGTGCCAAGAGATAAGCTTTATAGGCAAGGAAGATACAACTTTGGGAAAACAAACTTTGCAGAATTGAGAAAAGTTTTTGAAAATGCGGACTGGAGAAAATTCAGAGAAACAAGAGAGATACAGAGGAAGTGGGATATCTTTTTAGACCTCTACAATTTGGGAGAGGAAAAATATGTGCCAAGAGTAAGTCGGAAAGAAAACAGGAAAAAGGTGTAGTTTAATAGGTGTATAATAGCGAAAAAAGAGAGGGACATGGCATGGAACAAATGGAGAATGAGAGGTAATATCAGAGCACAGGAAGAATATAAAAGAACTAGAAATGAATATAAAAGAATACGTAGAGAGGAAGAAAGGAACTTTGAAAAAGGTATAACTGACAATGTAAGGATGAACCCAAATTGTTTTATAGATTTGTTAATGGCAAATTGAAGCAAAGGGAAGGAATCACCAAACTGAAAGTAGAAGGAGAGGTCTACAAGGATGTAGTAATGCAAGCTGAAGTAATGAACAAATGTTTCCAATCGGTTTTCACTATGGAAAGGGAGTTTGTGGAAGGAGAGGTAGTGATTAGAAATGTAGTGATAAAAGATATAAAAGTGGAAGTGCAGGAAGTGTATAAATTACTGGGAGCTCAAGATGTAAGGAAAGCCCCAGGACTGGATGGAATCTCTAATTGGGTACTGAAGGAATGCAGAGAACAACTGGCGGATAAGATTCACAATTTAATTGTGTGCTCCTTGGAAGAGGGGAAAGTGCCTCGGGAATGGAAAAGGGCAAATGTGGTGCCAATCAATAAGGGAGGAAACAAAGGAAGAACCCCTGAATTATAGACCAGTGTCCCTAACCAGGATGGTTGCGAAATTGTGTGAGAGAATCCTGAAAGATAGATGGATAAAACATCTGGAAGAGATGAATATTTTGACTGAAAGTCAGTTTGGATTCAGAAGTGGAATGTCATGTATTTCCAACTTGTTGAGCTTCTACTCAAGGGCGATTGATGTGCTACAGGAGAGAGATGGTTGGGTGGATTGTGTGTACTTAGATCTGGAGAAGGCCTTTGACAAGGAACCCCACAAGAGACTATCTATCTATCTATTGCCAGACGCCTCAATCCCGAACG
>JAGKTI010007486.1:0-27477 GCA_018397915.1 Birgus latro
TGACGAGGAGAGTGTATGTGAGTGAGGTGGAGGGGGCGAGAGGGAGGGGGAGGCCGAGGTTGAGATGGAGGGATGGAGTGGAGAGGTATATGAGAGAGGGGGGTGTGAGTTGGGAGCATGGCAGGGGACAGAGTGACATGGAGGCGATTTGTTTGTGGCCACCCCGTTCGGGATTGAGGCGTCTGGCAATAGATAGATAGATAGTTTACTTCTAAATGCTTGACTATTTTATCTCTATGTATGATTCCCAATAACTTACGTACTAGTGATGTTAAACTAATAGGACAATAATTTCCAGACTGTGATTAATTGCCTTTTTTGAATGTTGAGTTGACTCTGTCTGATAGGTATTTATAATGGTATGTGTGAAAGATGTACCAGGTATTTATGGAGGCTTGAATGGTGAGTGAATGGACATTTGGCCCAAACGTTTGGGCATGTTGTTGATTATTTTGCCTCCTATCATAATCTTTCCTTCTTGTTGCTTTCTGAACTGTACCTCACCCCACCTACAAGTTGGGAAAAACAGGCGGGATAGTGATGATAATGAGAAACTTTTCAAGCAGGAGGTAGATACTTTTACAGCATCTTGTTATATGAGATGATTTGTTGATAGAAAGGATGGCCACAAACAGATTGACTCCATGCATTCTATTCTCTGCTGTCAGGCTACCCTCTCTCAAACATACATGACACTCACTCATACAGTATGTCTCCACCCTATCCCTCCATGTCATCCTTGGTTCCTCCTCCCACCCCATCCTCCTCATCATCTCTCTTATATACATCCATCCATCATCTAATCCTATGTCGCCCCACAAAGGAGCATAGGAGCCTGGGGCTAGGCAAGTTGGTCCTGGCATTGAAGATGAAAGTGACCAGCCTCACTCATCCTTGAGTGGCATTACGTGAGCAATAAACCCCAACCACTCCTTGGATATAAACCTTCACCGTCTCAATCCGACTGGAGCGCCGCAATTACCCACTAAAGAATCAGGCACCAAAATTTGGTTATATGGTTACCACCCAGCACAGTAAATGGTTTCCTGGTGTACAGGAAACCATTTGGCTTGTCACTCAGCATATACACTCTCTTAATTGATCTCCCATTCTCTCATTATTTCTAAATGGCCAAACCACCTCTTGGTACTTCTGTCAAAGCACAACCACATCAACACCACTGGTGGATATAGCCTCAAATAATTTCTTTTTTTCCAAAGCTGAAACAAAGAAAAAGAAAATAAGTAATATTTGTCACTAGATTGAAAAGGTTTATGTCAAATTCAGAAGTAAGAAGATTAAAGTCAGTTCAGTGCAGTAGTAGTAGAGTTAACCTTTGCTAGCATAATTGTATGTTGTTGTGTCAGGTGTTTATTGAAAATTACGGCAGCTTGTTGAGTCTAATATTGATATACTGATGATTTCGTATTAGGGGAGAGAGAGAGAGAGAGAGCTGTAACAAGTTTTTTTTGCTTTACCACCTAACAGGTGAAGATTGAGAACCTGGATGGCTGGAAGGTTGGAGGACAAGAGTAGAGTCGGTGGAACAGAGTGCACAGCAAGATTACAGCATGGAAGATAGTACAAGGATACACAGGCTGTTGGGGCCAGTGGTGAGTATTTCAAAGAGTACAGGAGTGTTGAGGGCAGAGGATAATTCTATGTAGTTGGCGAATAAAGGAGAAATTCCCCCCCCCCCTCTCTCTCTGGTAAAATTACATAAAAGTGCCCATAGTATATAGTAAGTCTTTCTGCAGGCAACTGTAATTTTGCTGTAATTCTCTTTGCCTCATGCTTTTGAGAAGAAGTTAGCAGATGCTTATTTCATTCCCAAGTCTTTGTTAAGAAAGCATCAATTTTTTTACATTGTTTTACAAATTGGAAGTGATTTAAGTTTATTTTTTGATTAACAATAAAATATATGTTAAGAAGTTTTTATTCAAGATTTTTTTGGTTGGGATATATTATTACTCTAAGTTATATTTTGTTGGGATGTAATGTTATGTTATGTTATGGATATATTGTTAAAATTTTACATGATTGGGATACTGTATATTTTTAGCATTAGGCCACTTTGAGATATACTGCTATGTTTGGTTGGAATACGTTGTTAAGGTATTTTTGGTTGGAATGTTGTTAAGGTAATTTTTGGTTGAAAAAGATTGTTCCATGATTACTGGTTGGGATTTATTGTTAAGGTTATTTCTTTGGGGGAATTTGAGATATGCTGTTAGTATAGGGAGCTTTATAAGCAGATTATATTTTTTACTTCTGAAGCATTTCTCTGCAGACCTGGTTCAGTAATAGCAAGTCTTCTTTATATGATGCCTTTTTTTCACCTGTTGTACAGCTTTGTCCATATGAAATTACAGAAAGACTTCCTGTGAAAGTGATTGCCAGTTTTCCCTAATTTACCGTGCTAATTGTTCTGAAGTTGTCATATTTTTTAATACATCTCTGCTTGAAGCTGAATTTATACAGCACCATCACACTTTTCCTTGGCAGTAGTTGATTCCCCAGCAAAACCAAATTGTTTAGTGTACAAGGGAGCTCTTGTCAGTGTTGATCAAAACAGGTGCTTTATATAGTTGCATGGAAGCTGACTGAAACCACTTGTCACACTAGGCAATTGAAGAAATCAGAAAGTAATAGAATCAAACCTCCTCTGCTCGACCAAGAGGGTTAGAAATTATAGGTGGCTTCCTGGTTAGTGTAAAGGACCTTCTCCTCAGTGGTTTCCTTGGCACATTGCAATCTTACGTTATCTTGTTTGTAATTTTGTCTTTTTTGTATTTCATCATTTAATTTCATTTCATTATCCAATCCTATGTCGCCCAACATTGACATAATTTATGTGCTTACAAGTTTATCATACAAGATATTCGTTATATGTATGAATAAACTGTTTAGTAAAAGCTGCTAGAGAGCCTCGTAAGCTGACCAGAGTAATGGTGTATATGTAACTATAGGAATGCCAATTATCCAATGGGATTGTGTTAAATAAAGTCCCATCAGATATCAGTCTGTTGTGCAGCAGTTATGATATAACATAAGTTCTTTGTAGTAATATTTAGTGGCCAGGTATGGTTACTCATATGATTTTATCTGACCCCCAAATGCATATACAGTTATAATGCAGGTACTAAACTCTTAAAGCATCACAATACCTTTAACAGAAATAACACAACACTCATAACTGAACACCAGACTGTTAGCATCATTAATTTAACCATGGATTTCAACCACAACATTGCTTTGTCATTTGCATTGGATGCTGTTTTCAGTTGCCCATACTTCTTTTAATTCACAGTCATCAGACAACACTGCACTTGCTGTTAGGTTATGCTGTAATCCACACGCTAGTGGTGAACATTATGCACCACATCAGTATAACAAAGAGAAAACTGTGGCCCTGTTGGGTTATGATAAAATGGAGGCACTCCATTCTGGTGAGGAAGTTCAGGGTGAGTAACATGTGTTAGTGTAGGTAATGGGAGTGAGGGAGTTAATGAAGCAGTCATGATGGATTGACGGCTGATGATCAGGATACACAACAGCCAGACAACAAACACTGGTCATGGGGTCAGCTGGCTTTTTTTTTTACTCGTTGTAGTTCTGCTGTCAGGTGTCTGTCCTTTCCTTTCCTCCTTCCTTCTTTCTTTCCTTCATTCTTTCCTCGTCGTTCTGCCTACGGGTGACTTTACACTCCTTCTATATATCTTTCCTTCATTGTTTCCTCTTCCTTCTGCCTATGAGTGACTCTCACTGAGTGACAAGTCAAATGGTTTCCTGTACACCAGAAACCATTTACTACGCTGGGTGGTAACCATATAACCAAATTATGGCGACTGGTGGTTTAGTGGGTAATTATGTCACTCCAGTCGGATTGAGCTGGTGAAGGTTTATATTCAGTGGGTGTTTGGGGTTTATTGCTCATGTAATGCCACTCAAGGATGAGTGAGCCTGGTCACTCTCATCTTAAATGTCAGGACCAACTTGCCTAGCCCCAAGCTCCTACGCTTCTCATGGGGCAACGTGGGATTGGGTGATGGATGGATTAATTAAGTGGATTCTTTAAGCTGGAGAACTCAACACAATGAAAAAATGGTGATAAAACCTATAATCATGTAGAGGTGTATGGTATGTAGGAAGACTGCTGGGCCTTGATAGCAAGCTGTGAAGCCCATGCCCAGAGTTGAACACATAGAAAAAAAAAAAATAAATAAGTTAAGTGAGTTATTGGATAATGGTCAGTCATATAGCAGAGATACCGGAGTTTGTAATATTTAAAGAAAAGGATGAGCAAGAAAGGCAGCGCTGAACACACACGATAAACATTTTATTATTACACTCCGTTTGGGAGAAATGCATAATGTACAAGTGACTAGAAAACATAATATCACCTAAAATATGACATGGGAAATATATAACAATTAAAAAATAGCTAACAGATTTTTTCCTATAAAGTATGGAGATACATCAACAATATTTTCAATACCCGATAACTAATATCAAGGGGAATGATAAGTACAGTACAATATAAAACTAAGTGTATTCAGGAAGAAAAAAAAAATAGTTTATTTCTCCTGGGTAATTTTCCTCACCAGCAAATGGGGATAAACCTTTTTAGAAATAACAATTACATTAAACTGTGTTTTGGTTACTGAAAATGTTTTAAAATACAGTAGTCTTAAAGTCTGCAGTCATGCCAGATGGTAAAAGAGTGCATGTCATGCAAGGATTTAACAAGGTTCAAAGTTTCACAACAAAGCATGGAGGAATTTGCAGTTCAAGGAGACATGTGTCACCACAGTTACCTACATCTCAGTATTACTGACCTACATCTCAGTATTACCACACAACTAATTAAAATCCTGCTCATAATGCCGGTGTTTGCAAACACACCAAATCCACACACAGAATAAAGAAGTGAAGCTTTAAACTATTATGTCAAAAAGAAGGACAATAACTGAGTTGTGCCCACAAATCATCATGTTCTAAGCCTTACCAGTAGTGCAACAATTCATTCACCAAAGCTCACACAGTTTTGATCAGGTATAGTACTTCAAAATGACATGCTGATGTGGTACAACCAGAGTGTACTGGCACATCTGTAGATGCAGTGTCAGATTACCAAGTAAATTTGGTGAGAGTACAGTATTTTCATGTATTTATATGGTTCACATAATTTTGGAGTAAGTGAGGCATTATCTCAAATGATGAGTGTGTAATATCCATTAGGCATTCAGCTAGTTCCTTCAAATACAAGTTTTGGCCTTTACAAGTGCAGTCAGTTTTTTAAAGTATGAAGGGAACTGAAGGTAACAGCAATGATATGAATTAAAGATACTTTTACAAAAATAAATACTGTAGAACTTTCCATCTTTTTCTGCATACATATCTTAGGGGGAGAGTGGTTTGGATTCTAGTTAGACTTCACCCATCATGTCTTACACAGTTCTGTGTAAAATTAGAGGTAACAGAAGGAATAATTCAAAAAATTTATGTATACTTCATGCCGAGAGTGTAGTCAGCAGAAAGAGCAGCAACACAGGAGCACCGATACACACACGAGTAACATCAAGTGCCATGCTGAAAGACTTGTTGAGATTCACTCTGGTGTGGCTGCTCTTTGCCAGTAGGGTTCTTGTAAATTAAATAATTGGGCAGATCGACCGTATTGCATCAGTACACAATTAAGTTAATAAAATTTTGACCAGGTTACAGATTACACATAAGAGTTAATATATTTTCATGGACAGTCATTACATCTCAAACTAACTCATCAGTGGACATCTCACTGGCATAGTTGTTAAAGTAGCTACCTCTTGCTCATGAGATACAATGTCCAACTCTCCTTCTATGATAGTCCTTTTACCAGATTGTCATCAGCTAGCATGGTGTTATACGGTTTAATCTACCCTCATGAAGAAATCCAGTCATACATCTTGCCTTTGATCTAAGGTCACTGCATGACTGTTGAGTTCTAAACAACTTGGAGATATGACTTTAGGGCCATATTCTGGGCTAAGAGACTCTTAGAACATCATTACAAATCTGCATCTTGATATTTCACCAGAATTATACTGTACTGTATACAGTAATCTCTTGATTATCCAGACAGCCATTACCCAGACCATCCATTGCCCAGATGCTGTGATCTGGCTGTTCCAAACCATTACTCACAATTTTTCCCACTATCCAGACGAAATGTTTGCGTCCATTTCAAAAGTATGGTCGTGCAAAAAATATCTGCCCAGACAGGCAAAAATAGCCTGGTGGTGTCACCACGTCGGGCTGGTTTGTCAATCCTATGTCCGCCAGACTCTGCTGTTGCTCACTGTCAGTTCGAGCGCGTCACTTGTGTAATGAGCAGCTTTTCCCAGACCGTTGTTATGGCAGTGCACATGGTGGCTCCCTACCTGCTTCACGCCTTGTTATTCCTTGCATGCCTCTTCCTAGGGTGTGTGAAGATGGCCACTTCACCAGGGAAAAGAAAGAAGGTAGTGCTGACTCTCTAGAACTGGGAGATCCTGGGTAAGATTGATGTGGGATGGTCGAATCGTAAGTGATGACATGATTTTATTCTAGCATACTGTACTGTACTATGATTTTATTCTATTTTACCATGATTTTATTCCATTTCATCATTATGTTTTGTGTGCCCACTGCATTTTTCATGTGTAGCTAGTTTTTTCATGTTTTTCATGTCACTGCAGGGTATGGCCCTGCAGTGGTGATTGCTTGTCTGTGGTTGATGGGTCTGCTTTACCATGATAATTGCTTGGCTTTGGTTTATAGGTCTGCTTGACCAGATAGAGTAGTATTAAACAACAGGAATAAGTTTTGAATGATTAACTGTAATGGCCTTTTACACAGGCTTTCAGTGTTAGGTTATGAATGAATGGGGGCAAGGAGAGAAGTCCACTACCCAGACAGGGCCACTACCCGGACAAGCCTTTGGCTCTATTAAGTCGGATAATCAAGGGATTACTATATTACGTATACAATATTTATTGATATGAAAATGGGATAACGAATATTAGGAGAATATTGAGATGCAGTATGCAAATAAACAGATGAGTAAACAAAAGGTGGTAGAAAGCCCTCTCAGTTACTGAATCAGTACAGTCCTCTGATTCACAGTGGTGGAATTTTACAGTGACTTATACTGTAAGCTTAGTCTCCAAGAAGATTTTAAAAAACTGTATGTAAACAACTGTCATGAGGTCACTGGCAAAGATATACAAGTGAGATCAGTGTCAAAGGTAAGTGAGATACATTACCTATATACTGTAATAATGGTGTAGGTAAACAGACAGATAGTGCCAAAGATAATAGTGTCAAAGATTTTGTGTGTGTTAACAGGGGTGTAGTCAGAAAGTTCACAAGGTGGGGGGGGGAGAAAGATTTCTATAGATTCTTGAAAAGGTGGTGGGAGGCTTGCTTCACTCGCCTCTTCAGCTGGGGGGTCTGGGGGGATGCTGTGAGCCCCCCCAGGAAAATTTTTGAAAATTGAGTTCTTTTAGGGACTTTCTGAGGCCTAGGAAAGTATGTACTGTATTGGAATATTTAGATGATAACTCATTATAGTGAAAATGGTGAAAACTAGAGCAAGAAAATGATTTTGGCTGAAAAAACAAGCTTTTTTAATTATCCCTATGGAATAAAAGAACAGCATTGCATCTGGGAGTATCATCATCTCTCTCTATCTATATATATAAAGTGATTTATTTATTTATTTATTATTTCTAAATATTTACTATTATTTTTTAACTCCCATATGATTTCATGACCCTCAAGGGGGGGAAAGCTGCTTCCTCCGCCCTCCCCTTTGCTACTCCCCTGCGTGTCAATCCATCTGTATTACTGATATGAACCAGTAAGATACATAAACATTATAATATGCTGGCAAATGAAAGGTCATGCTTTAAATGTCTGCCCCAGCCTGATTACAACTGAGACTAAAGGCACCACAGACTAAAGACAAACACAATATCCACAGCTCTATGATTCCACCAAAATCAAAGAAACTATTAAAGCAGCAACTCTGAGTTTTGTGTCAAAGAAAGAGAAGCTTCTGTATTAAAAGAACAACTCTGGAGATCTGTGTCAAAAGTTATGAAACAAGAAAACAACTTTGAGATCAGCGTCTACTAATTGGTTGATGGGTTCGGAATGACATCACTACCACTCAGCGTTCACTTTCCTAATAATAAGATGATCAACAACAACCGTGAACAAGCCTCAACTTTAACTACACAGTAACAATTAGGCGTATAGAGTAAAGAGCAGGATTTTGATTCACAAACAAACTTACAATCTAGTCCTTGTGTAACCTTTGGTGTTATTACCACTTTAGGAGGCTGCACTCTGGCACAGGTGTGTGATTTCTTTTGATGTAGGAAGAACATGAAAGGAAAGTGCAGAGACTTACCTTGTTTCTTGTTCTTCCCACAGAAACAGATCATTGCAAGTTACTCTGTGAATCTCAGTCCCTACCGGTATACTACATCCAGTAGAAAGAATATGGCCTAAAATGAAGTAAGCTATTTATAAATGCATGAACAAGGAGGTATTCATACCTCCAAGTGCTATACATGCCGTACCATATTAACATCTTACTCCATATTCCTATTGTGAAACATCTGAAATGAAATCATTGGCTGGATATGCATAAATTGTGTTCATCACAGGAGGAAAAAAAGTGCCACAAGTCTGACTGACTGTGCACTGCAACACCCTGCCACCAATTTCCTCCATTGTTACTTGATTTACTGAACCTATTAATTTCTTTCATTTTTACAAGCTTCTAAACTAAAGGGTAATTGTCTGATAGAAGTCTAACCACCAAAATGTACAGTACAATACAGTAATTTACAATAGCCATTCCACTTGCAGCTAAAAGGAAAGTCAAGCTTGCCACAAGAATAAGTCTGGTTGATATATTTCTGTATAGTCTCACCAAAATTTGGAACCTAAAAGCCATCTATTTATCTATGACCATATGCCTTAATTTTAGAGGGGGTGGCCATAAACTAATTTTCTCATGTCACCCTGTCATCCACCATCAGGAGGTCCTTTTTTCATCCCACACTACCCTCCATATATAAGTATATACTGTATTCCTTGCAACTTTGTCTGTTTTCAAGGGTGAATCTGGGAGACTACTAGTGGGAAAAATGACTAGATTTAACTACAAGGTCTGGATTAATGGTGATAGCAACTGGCTGGACTACACGTTGCTTTCTAATTTGGCTGCTAGAGAGCAGGCATTCTCCAAGGTAACTCTAATTTCTATATAAATGCAACAGTGGAGTGGACATTATGGTATTCTGTGGCACTGGCAGAAGTAGTACAAGTTAGAGAGGCATTAAGTCCATCACTGCTCTGTAGTACTGTGATGCCACAAGCTGTAAGACAATAATTAATGGCTGTGTCCAGCTTGACTTTTTCACTGGTATGGATGCACTTAAGTATTTCATTGCACCCAAAACCAAGCAGTTTTCTTCAGCTAAGCTAAAACATACCATTCAGTGGGTTACTATACAGTAATCACTCATCAGTGAATGCTTGTCGTTTTCACTAACTTGCATTATTTTAAAGTTTGATTTCTTAGTGGATGAGTCACTGTACAGGAGATTGTTATATCTTCCATTATAGCTTCCAGCCAACTGGTTTTCATTTTCTAGCACAAGTTTTTCTTGATATTCTGGAAATGGACCTTTGTTTGTTATGAAGATTACTGACCATCCTATTGAAGAGACTGTAAAATTGGCTGGAATCAGTTTATTTCCGAGGCTCCCACCAAAAACTTCAGTGTACATACATATGTATGGAATATGTATTAGCTTAGATTTCATCCATATTCAACAAAAGTATACTGAAACTATGACCAACTGATGGGAGAACTCGGAAGAACTTGGAAAAATTTTACTACATTATGATACCCGAAAAGTAAGGGTTTGAGTCATATTCTCTTGGGCTTAGGAACCCCTCTAGCACATCTCAGGTATTTACTTGCATAATGATCTGCATATTCTTATGCATTTTAGTTATACTTTATGTTATAATTGAATGAAGAGAGTAATAAAGTACAACACTGGGAAATAAACCAGTGATGGAAAGGTGCTAGAAATCCTTCTAAGCCCCTAGGAATATGCCCCAGGTGCATGTGAGACTTCATTACCAATTTTCTAGGACTCTAATGCCCTATATAAGGAAACCATAGAGCTTCACTACCTTATGTGAGGTTCTGGAGCTCCACCATCATATGTGAAGATGTTCTAAAGCTCCAACATCCTACACAAGACTAGTACAGAGCCCAACCACCCTGTATGAAGTTCTATAGCTCCATCACTCTACATAAGGCAACTGTAGAGCCCCACAACCCTCTGTGAGGGTGCCCTTAAGATCCATCACCCTACATAAGGCTCTAGTACTCTACATAAGGCTAGTACAGAGCTCCAGCCCCTATATGAGGATGCTCTAAAGCTCCATCACCTTACAAAAGGCTGGTATAGAGCTTAAGCTTCCTAAAGGAGGATATTCTAAAGCTCCATTGCCCTACATATGGGTCCATCACCCTACATAAGGCTAGCACAGAGCTTAAGCACCCTACATAAGGCTGTCCTAGAGTTCCGGTGTGAAAACTCCCTCATCCTCCAGCAGGTTGACAAAGGCAGCCACCCGCTTGCGTGAGTCAACACCCTTCATGACACGCATGGTGTCCAGCAGGCCTAGCAGCTTCTTCACTCCCACAAACACCTTCCCATGACTGATGTGCTCGATTACTGCATCAACCTGGGGATGAAAAGCAAGGTTCCTGTCAGCACAATCTCTCTGTCTCTGTCTGTCTGTCTCTATCTGTTTGTCTCTCTCTTTCTCTCGTCATCCTGTGACAGATGTGGTTAATTGCTGTGTAAGAGGTTGTTTGATCATTTTTCCCATCTTTATTTCTCTCTCTCTCTCACTTTCGTAAAGTGCAACTGACAAGGAGAACACACAAAATTGTGAGCTTTGCCACCTAGCTGGAAGAAAGGTTGGGGAAAAAGGAAGTATGAGGTGATGAGGAAGTGAATTTCCGAAGGAATGGTGTTGAGTCATATCCCAACATGCTCAGGCAGTATTTTGCAGGTAGGACTCAGGACAGTCATAGGCCTTAAAAAATTGTGGCCTCGATACTGAGAGTAGGCCTCAGCTTCGTGCCTGATCTGTATAATAATGGTTGCTGTGCCTGTGTGTGTGTTTATGTGACTGACTCTGGGCATAGGCTTCACAGCCTGCTGTCAAGGCCCAGCAATCCTCCTACATACCAACACCTCTACATGTCACCACTTCGACACTAACACCCACCGTCCATATTGAATACATGCTAGGGCTATCTCATACAGGACTGGTGTATTGGTATTAGCGGGGGAATTATTACATGTCGGCGGGTCTTCTGGTAGGTCAGTACAGCCTGATTTAATGAGATTCGAATCCTTAAACTGTTCCCTGCCCCAGTAAGGATTCGAACCTGGGTCCGTCGGACTGCAAGCAGATGAAGCTGCTGAATCATCCTGGTAGTGGGGCATGGTGGGTAGGTGGGGAGGTGGAATGAGTGAGCAGACTGGGTGGATTGGAGGGTTAGTGGGGTGGATAGGCAGGTTTGGTAGGTGGGTGAGTGAGCAAGATAGCTAGATGGGTGGGAAGGTGGGCAGGGTAGATTCGTGGGTGGACTGGGTAGGTGGAATGGTGGACGGGGCTGTTGGGGTGATTAAGGTGGGTGGGTGGAAGGATGTGTACGGGCTTGGTGGCTGGGTAGTTGGATAGGTGGATGGGGAGCTTTATGAATGTGTGGGTAAGGTGGTAGTAGTTGGGAAGGTAGGTGTATTGCTGAGTGGGGTGGGCGGGTGGATGGGATGAATAAGTTGGTGGGGTCGGTGGGTAAGATAAGTAGGTGGGTGGTTGGGCATCTGGGTGGGAAGGTTGGGTAGGTGGGGTGGGCATGGTGGGTGGATGGACTGAGTGCGCAGGGTGGGTGGGGATGAGTGGGTGGATGGGTAAAGAGGTTGGGCAGGGTTGGTGGGTGAGGAGGCAGGATGGGTGAGTGAGTGGGTGGACTGGATGTGCAACGTGGATGGGTGGGTGGATAGACTTTGTGGGTGAGTGAGTGGGTAAGTTGGTGGATGGGTGGCTTCTCGGAGGACAAAGCAGGATCGTAACGGGCTCATGTTATTAGTAATTTCTTATTATACCTCAACCAAATCTGCTACCTTTCCATCTTTTTAAGAGAGGTAACTTAATAAAGCATAGCCAATGCTGATTTATTAATAATGAAAATGTACTGGTGTATATGCTCGTATGACTAATTAAGCTATTTCATTTTCGATTTCAGTCCTTCATCCTGTTCTCAGTTTTCTTCACACTTGCCGCTGACACTAATTCTTTGTGCATCATCTAATCCAGTCACGTTCACCTCCGCTCTGCTCGTCATTCCCACTCAGCAATTTTTCAAAATATGAAATTATTGGTGTCCACAGTAAGTGAGATTTTCTTGAACCAGGCTTGCCATTAAAAATAGTATTACCATTTTAACTTGCCAACAGTGTGTATAAATTCTCTGTAGCTTTAAAAATTAAAGGGATAACCCAGTTTTGGTGCTCGATGAGGTGCTTATTGCCTTGTTTCCCCCGTGTTTTACAGCAAAATGGTTGCTAATTTGAGAAAGACCACATGAATGCTCTTTCTTTTCATAATCTTTTCAGTGATGTGCATAGTGTAATGAAGGAAAATTATTGTAATGTTCTCTTATTCAAATAATTATTTTTATTGAAAGTAACAGCTTTCTGAGAGACAAAGAGGCCGCATTACGCCATGTTCATCCGCATTAAGTAGTCACCTGTGTATATACATTTAAAATAGTGTAACATAGATTTTTACGTCAACTGTGATACTAGCGAACAGAGTTAGTTTAGAAATGCTGTATTTAGTTGGAAAGTATCGTATTGTTAATAAGGTTAGGAAAATAATTTGAAAGCCGCGCCGAGCGCTGCTGTGTTTGAGAGAGTCAGAACTGAGCCGTGATGCCAGACAGACGTGTTTTCGAGAGATGTCCATATTTCTTCCCTTTCGTGCTGAGGAGTTTAGAGATGGGGAGTGTCCTGCGAGTTTGCTGAAGAGTTTGGGAGATGGAGAGTGTCCTAGGAGTGTAGCTGTGTCGCTAATTAATGCAGGGTCGGAGGACAACAGTGAAGCCTTGATTATCAAACCAACTTTGTGAATTGTTTTGGGTCCCAACCTACGTGAAACAGAAATAACTAAGCGAGAACACACACAGGTGTTAAAAAGCCGTTCGGACCGTTGAGTGAGAAACTTTCAAATTTAGAGAATGTTCTGGAAAAGATTGTGGCACTACTATTCTTTCAGTTCCGTCATTATTTTGAAATGTGAGGAAAAGGGAAGGTGTATATCTCTCAGTTATATTTAAGGTATATTTCTCTCAGTTAAATATATATATAAGGTATATTTCTCTTAATTATATACATACTGTATAACGTATCTCTCAGTCATATAAGGTAAATCTGTGAAGTGAACAACAGATTACTGGAAGTATGTTTTTCTTATGTTGAGGATTGTGAAATGCTTGATCTCTATTTTGGAGTATTAACTGTGATTTGAGTAACCTTTTCACTGGCATCCGCCTATAGTTAACTTTCATATAAGAATTTTTTTTCAATAGAATGACTAATGTTAGATATCTGTGTAAGCAGGGGGCCGAAATTTAAAATAGTGTTTGTTTATTTGTTACCCCCATGGTCATATCCATGCTCCGTTATATCTTGGAAGGGAACCTTTATGTCAATGAAGGATGGTATTAGAGGTTTATAACATGGTTTATCAAGAGTACGCCCAGAGGGTGGTGTGTTGATTGTAATTGAAATGATTTTCTGGTATATTTAGAATGTTAATACCTGATCTGACTCGTCCCTAACGAAGTGGTGTCATATAATATTTTGTCCAACCAAGTGTGAACCAGTCACTATTGAAATTCTTTTCCATTCTTGCATTTTATTTGAGTTTTTGGAGCATGTAATAAAATCCTTGTAATCCCGTATTCATACTGGTCTTCTTCCTTCTCCTGCTCATGAAGACTGTACATGGCTTGTTGGTGGTAGTGGTATAATATTTTTGTTGAGAGTGTACTGAGGTAATTCACACAGAGGAGAGAACTAGTGAAGAGGAGACTACTCATGATCCGTCGAAATCCAGTGGGCCGAGTTTCTCATGAATTATGCAGTAAGTATCACGGTCCATGTTTGTCCCTAACCTGTTACAGGCCTACGGCTGCTCAGGCCACTCGCTACCCTTGTTCTACCCCTATTGTCCCGAGCATAACCCGTAGGCTAATCCCAAGTAAATGTAATATTAATTCTAAGTCTTCTTAGTCCAGTTTACCCATCACAAGGCTGGTGGCTTATTCGGTTTTAAAATTATATTTGTTTCTCATCATATATTGATGGCAGACAGTTATAGAAAATTCAAAATTAAATCAACATTGTTATTTTCTGCAATACAATAGGCCCGCCACAGCTTTAATAATACCACGACTGCCCACTTTCTATGATAAATTTGACGCCTTTGCCTTTCTTCGGTACCGTGGTGGCGAATTATGAGTTGAGCTTCTAAAGAAATACAGTGTACTTGTTACCTTTCCAATAGCCTTCAAACGATGTGTATAAGAAATAATTGATTGAGCAAAGCTAGTTAGCCAGGCTGACTTTCGTCTTTACCGTGAACACAACTATGCTGTTTCGGAGAAGTTTTGTACTCTACTTTTGCGACATTTCTTAAAAATCGCCATCATATTGCTGAAGCCAAACAGCACCAAACTAAGTAGCAAAACTGGAAGCTGGATTATCTCTGAAGTTATTAAAGCGACAGCGAACTACACACACCGCTGGAACACTTACGGAAAACAACGGATGTTCCTTAAGCAGCTTTTCTGAAAATTTGCCAGCGTATTACTGAAAAACCAAAGCGCATCAAATGGAGCACGGAAGTGGAGTTAAATGTGTCACCCGCCGTGCTTTACCATGAGGGTCCAAAGCCCTTACGGTCATAGTATGCTCATGTTGAAATAAGATGGACCAGTTCATTACTATCAGGTAAGAGGGACGAGTCACTTCTTTTAGCTAAATAACATTAGCAAACTTGTTTGCTCGAGTGTGTAGCACATTGTCAAGTACGAATGCCTATAAAGTCATATGTATTTTTTCCACTTTACCAGTCTATTTACTCACTTCTTACCAGTGGCGCTGCCGGAGGGTGGAGGGGGGGCGAGGGGGCCCGGGCCCCACCCCCGAAATTTCTGTGTGTTCGAGAATGGACTGCGAATCTTAAATATCAAATAGTTGTTTAATCCAGGGTGTAATACTCGGTATGTCATATTTGGAGAACTGAAAAAATATGCAATTCTGAGTAAAATGTCTTTTATACACATACACATTTTAAGACGTACTTTATTTTAGGTGCGAGACCGATTTTCGAATTTACGCACAGGGAGCCGTTGGCGTCCGGATGGGTGAGGAGAAGAGGCAGGAAAGGAAGCAAGAAACGTGTGCTGCTCTGCGAATTTTTTTTTTTTTTTTTTTTTTGTGTGTGTGTACCTTATGACACGTTATCTTCAAAATGGGAAACTCCGCTATTATAGGTGTATGTAATCAACTGAGGAGTCCTTGTGGGCATGTAGGCCTACTTGTGGGAGAACTGGCAAGAAAAATAAACTATCGTGGCAACGTTTACTGGCCATCAGCTGAGTGTTACTCGCTCATCACCACTGAGCTGTATAGTATGGAGAGGCTTTCTCATTGGTGGCACCCGCGTAATTCATGACGGCGACGCTGATGTAGCGGTAGCTGTTATACCAAGCCTGATGCCTGCGTTTTTGTACTGAGCTGCTCTGTGGGTTTTTGAAAGTAGCTGATGATTCCAGAAACTATAGTACCAAGGTCCACTGTGCAGCTTACGGATACAAAAATGGGCACAGGAATTCATCGAAGAGAGAAGGCGTTACTTTTCACAAGTAAGAAATATATCTTGTTGCTAATTCTATAACATTACTGACCCCTGGGGTGGGGCGGGAAGGTTCTTCCCCAGTATCCCTGCATGAATGAGACCACTAAAAGAGGTTCGTTTATCTCCAGTCTTTCTCTCCATGCTCTCCTCTTCTGTTCACACTTTCATGTAGATATTTCCATGTTTCTTCCGGCCTTTATCAATCTGGACATTCGGTTTCATGGCATGGACTTCCCACATCATTTCAACACCATTACTTTGGCGTAAAACAGCTTCAACATCACTGTCATTTCAGTGTTCATACCACACTATCTTTTCCCTTTCTGCTATTACCTTTCCCTTCCTTAGTGCCATAAAGGGTAAGTTCTGCACTACAGCAGCCTATGGCGTTATTTTATACTCATTGGCTAAATGTACCCGTTATAATTCGTTGAACTGGGCGGGAAAAAAATCAAAATCCATATATGTTTTTGTATTATAAGCGACGAGTGAGTCGTTATTAATAACCACTGCTTAGTGGAAATAAAGTATTTGAATTTGAATTTGAGTACTAGTGTTCCAATATGGCACCCAAAATCACACGTTCGCGCGGAGATAGCATCTCCATATTACAGAGCTCAGTGGTCATCACCCGACTGTGCCATCTGAGCAGCAGCCATCAATCATCAGTCAACTCTTATCAAATCGTGTTGCACCAGTGGCCAGTCTACACATCTTGCTAATCACGCTACTTGCACGCTGTACTGTGAAAAGAACTTTTCCATGGGTTTCCCTGTGATCACTTTATTATGAAAGGGAAGCAGCCGCAGCAGTCAAGTATATTGGACTTCATGAGTTCAAGTTCTAAAAGGTCAGTTTATGTTTAGCAAATGCATTACATTGTAGAGGATATTATTAATGCTAGTAATAATAACAAATGATACTGTCATGCCATGAGCTCTACATAAGTGTAGGACTAGGTGCACGCAGAAACTGGAAGCCAATGATTGCTTAAGATTTTCCTTGTGATATATTTCAGGCTTAACTACCTGCGCCCCTGTGGCAACCATCACTGAAGTAAACTAATGATCACTGAACTAAATGAAGTATTTAACAGACGATGGATTTTCACAGACATTAGCGCTGAGTGTGGGAGTTGGGACAGTGCGGGACACGGGGCGAGTTGGAACCGTGGACACTGCAATGCCAAATGCCAAGACACTTCCATTTTATGGTGCCCATTCAATAGCTCTGCCCAAACTTTAGCCGTGCCCCCGCGTATGTTCTATCTATCTATCTATTGCCAGACACCATAATCCCGTAAGGGGTGGCCATTTGACTTTGAGTTATTTATTTTACGGGGAGGGGCACTAACCCTCCACCAACCCACTTGTTGACACGTAGGGAGCACGTATGGTTTGGTTATATGGTTACCACCCAGCGTTGTAAATGGTTTCTTGGCTTACAGGAAACCATTTGGCTTGTCACTCAATGTAATGCCACCTGTAAAGGAAAGAAAAGCAGTAAGAAGTGACAGGAAATATAGGAGAAATAGGAAGAAAGGAGGGCAGGCACAGAAAAAGAATGATAAAGGCTAAGGAAGAAGTAGGCAGCACTACATCAAGTGAGTGGATGATGGTCGCCGCGTATGTTAATACTAGTTTTCTATAGAATCACGAATAATGCATGAAAAATGTGCAAATATGAAAGGGTAGCATTTTGACTTTTGTAGAATTTCACTTTTGAAAATACACATATTTTGCCAATTTTCCTCTCCCACAGTAAGTTTTAGAGTACATTTTGACCTTTGTAGAATTTAGTTTTTGAAACTACACATATTTTGCCAATTTTCCTCTCCCACAGTTAGTTTAGAGTAAATGTCTACTTTTTGGTGGTTGAAACTTCAGTTGCTATAGTTTTTTGTGATTTATCCAGAAAATGCATTTTTACAACAGAGCAGTGGTGAAAGATTAACAGACAAGTGTCCCGACTTGCCCACGATTTGTTTTTTTCTTTTTTAACCTAGGGTGAGTTGGGACAGCAATTTCATTTGTGATTTTCACAGGGGAAAACTTATTTTTCATGCATTATATACTACTATATTTAATAGTTTGCTGTATTTATGGTGGTTTTGGGTGTCAGAAAGTAGATATTTCTCATTTGCAGGTTGCATGCATGCCCTAAAGAGAGAAAAAACTGTGAAGTGGATTATGGCAAAAAGGCGACGGATACCTCCTTTTTTAACCTCTTCGGGAGTGTGTGATTGTTTGAAGTTATGTGTTTTTAGTATTTTGAGGTAATTTAAAAAATCGGCAAGATGGGTGATTTTGCCATACATCAACCCAAATGGTGAAGTGCATTGTGTTTTTATATTTCTCATTGTTAGACATTGTGCCCCCCCCCCCAATTATATTTCTGGCTGCGCCCCTGCTTCATACTCCCAGTATGTTCCCTCTTTCGTTCAGCTTTATTCCTTTATTGCATGATGCAACCACCCCAATAACATATTCGACATGTCTTCCACTGCTTTTCTTTTCTGGTAGATGACATTCATGCAGTACCACATGTGTATTTAGTATTCATAACTAAATAGTCTGCGCGACTTTTCATTAGATTTTCTATAGCTATCTGTCTCTAATTCATTGTCTTTAACTTACAGAGAGAGAAAAAAATATATAATTTAGTGTACCGACCTCATCCGGAGACATGGCTTGAGATTCATCGAGCACGAGCTTGATGTCGTCCGGGTGGGCGATGTACGGAACCCTGATGACTGCAGTAAAGGCTGAGAGAAGTCCCAGCTCCTCGAGGACTGTACGCCGCTTGGACGTACAGATGATGAGGATCTTGCGGCCAGGTGGAGGTGAGGCTGAGAGAAGGGAGTACATGGCGTCCAGCACCAGCGACTGGTAGCGTGGCCCAATGGGTGAATAACCCATCAGGTGTTCCAGGTCATTCATAAAGATGCAGCTCAATTCTGAACGGTACGCATCATCAAATATTTTGTTGATTCTTAGGCACTTGGATGACTCCATGAACCCAACCATTTCTCTGGAGTTGATAACTTTGATGAATGGGAAATCAGAGTTTTTAGCCAAATAAGCAGCCAAAGCTGAGGTTCCTGCAGTGGGTGCTCCTTCCAATAGTAGACACAGACGGTTACTTGTCTCTGGGGACCGAGCCTGTCTTACAAACATCATACCTTTCTCCACAAGTTCCCTCGTTGCACCCCAGTTAATTATTCCGCGCTCAATGAATTTGGACAAGGCTTCATCACTTGTTCCTAACGATGGCTTTACATCGTTTTCTAAGGAGTAAATAAAATCACTTCGTGTGATCTTTAATTTATCTATTGCATTTGGGTCAACTTCAATTTTGTTTCCTAGGTGAATATATCGCTTGAGAGCAGAAGACGAGGCTGCCTTCACGAGACCTTCAAGTTCAGCGCCAGAGAAGTTTTTAGTCAAGGCTGCGATCTCTGCCAGGTCAACATCACGGTCAAGCTTGTTGTGCTCCTTCATCTTGGCAGTCTTGATCTTCAGAATGTCAAAACGACCCTGTTCATCTGGAAGACCAATCTCTACCTGGATCTCCAGTCGTCCTGGCCTGAGCAGAGCTTCATCCATCATGTCCTTCCTGTTGGTCATGCCGATAACCAGGATGTTGTTCAGCTGTTCAACACCGTCAATCTTGGAGAGTAGTTGGTTGACAACAGTATCATTTACACCGGTATTACCGGCAACTGAGCCTCTCTGCTTACAGATGGCATCAATTTCGTCAAAGATGATGATGTGCAACCCAGAGTTGGGCCCCATCCTCTTCTCCTCCTCCTCTGCCTCAGCAAACAAACGCCTCACGTTGGCCTCAGACTCACCCACATACTTGTCTAAGATCTCAGGTCCATTCACAATCTTTGGTTCTCGAGCGTTGAGCATCTTTCCAATCTGGCGAGCCATCAAGGTCTTGCCAGTGCCTGCAATAGTGAAGGTTTAGGAACTGATATTCAATCACTCTTAAACTGAATGTGAAATAATTTCTTCCAAAACGGTGTATCATCACAAATATAACTATTCATGCTGCATTTAGCAAACGCACATTTAGTGTTTTCATTGAATATTTCAGTCAGCAGAGATGTATGGATAGAATTATTCAAACTGGATATTGCCTGTGCCTAAGTATATGTTGATAGTTTAGAAAATGTAAATAGAAATTTTATGATCTCCGAGTATGAAGAACTGTTACATGATACTACTAATTATTCGAAACGACGACTTAGCGGTGTAACCTTGATTTTTATGCCCTTTCTCTCTGTTTTAGTATCGCTATAGTACTGGGGATATAATTATTTATCAAAGAAGTATAGACTTGTCAGTAACCATGACCATGGTGGGCGTTCTAGAGAACGTTTGATTTTTATAATGTTCTGTATGCAAGTAAGCAGTGATTATAAGAAAGTAGAAAAGATCCGAAAAGGGGTGAAAAGTAGCATAACGTAGAGCATATGTCCTTGATAGGTTTGGCCACTACTATAGAAATAATTGTAAATTGAGGAAACTTTTGGATGAGATGGTGACTATGTACTGTCACAAGCAAAAGTTTGCTGATAGTCCCTTACCACCACTGTGTTGAACATCGGAGAGTATTCTTTCTCTCATATTCTTGTTGTATGATTCCAGCTGCCAGTACTGAACATCAAATATATCATGTAACACCCTCCATCACCACTGCTGGCAGGAAAGTGTAGGCCTGATTTTGTTCGTGACAGTACGCTGTACAGTAAGAAACAACCTGAAACAGCGAGAAATAACATACCAGGGGGTCCGTACAGCAGAAGACCTTTGACGTGCTTCACTCCTAGCTGTTCTGTGACTTCTGGCGGGAAGACCCTGGACGCGAAGGCCCTCCTCAGGATCTGGATGAATTGGTCATCCAGTCCACCGATGCCCATCTTTTGGAAGTCCCAGTCCGCTGAGAAGAGGCTGGTGTGTGCCGAACGTGCCTGTAGGAGGGGAGTAGTGGTTACGGCTGGCTGGTGGTCGTGGAGGCTGGTGGCTTTGTGGTTGTGTCTGATGATGTTCTTGTTGGTAGTGGTGGTGAAATTTTGTGTTTGTTAATGTGGCTGCAGTATTTGTAGTGTTGATAATGGTGGTGGTGGTGGTGGTGGTAATAGTAGTAGTAGTACAGTTATTATTATTATTATTATTATTATTATTATTAGTTGTAGCAGTAGTGGTAGTAGTAGTAGGAGGAGGAGGAGGAGGAGGAGGAGGAAAACGTAACCTCCATCCACTGTATTTGAATTTGCACTGTGAAGAATAAAATGTCTGAATAATGCTGCCTGTGGTCACCTTCTATATTGCTACTTTTAGTACTGTACCTTATTATACAGGTTACGGTGTTACTGATAGCCCTTGACCACAGTGAATAGTAATCCATGCCCGCCTGAGAAACAGGCCTGAGGGACGATGATCTGGTAACCTTGAGCTATAGGAGTTGATATTTTATTCAGGCCATGGCAGAATTCCAAAGCTGATTGATGCTTTTTCTCTGAGAGTTTCTTAGCAAGTAGTAGTAGTAGTAGTAGTTCTTGTTGTTGTTGCTGTTGTAGTTGTGGTAGCATTTGTTAGTTATTATTCTTGTTGATGACGTTGTTGTGCTTGTTGTGGTGGGAAATGTGGTTGTTGTGGTTGTGGCCGTTGTATTACTGCTATTACTGTTGTGGTTACTGGGCGTATGAAAAGAGTCAAGTGAACCCAGACATCGCCTTCACTGTAGTTTGTGCTTCTCTATGTCGTCAATGCGCGGGGCTGAAATTCACCAACAAAGGAATGGTCAACTCCCCCTCTTAACTCAGTCTGTTTTTTGCAGGATGGATAAGCAGGGAAAAGACACTTTCCATATCTCTTGTTTCTGTCAAAGCCACCTTGGTTAAGATATAAAAACTGCATGGGATATTTTTTGTTCTTCTAGGAAGGACACCAGCTGGCCACATTCACGGTAGCTGAGTGGGGGTTACGGAGCCTCCAACCCGACAGCACCGGGATTCAAATCCTGGTGCCACTCGATTCAGGTGCCCATTCACCCTCTGTGGTTGTCAGGCAAAATGATTACCAAGGGTAACATCTGCGAGAAGTATCTGCAGTAACCTGGATTATACAATGACCTTGTGTCCCCGTTAATAACCGAAATGAAACTTAACAAATCAGTCACTGGTCTGGCCGAGATTCAATCTCAGGCCCCCGTGCTCCATACGTGCGCACGTTACCACTGAGCCAAACAGAGGATCTCCGCTTTGCCTCTAGGCAATGCGGGTTTTATAGACCCCATTACATCACTCTTTTCTCCCCTTGGTGATTAATTTGGTGAGTTTCGAACACACATGGTAGTGTAACATTGGAGGCCACCACTGGGGACGCTGTGGACCACACTGAACAGCTCATCCCCGGGATGTAAGGACCGATGCTGTCAGCTGACCAACAACATCATTGCCCTCCAAGCCTCGCCTCACATCCCACCACTGCCACCAGTGTAATAACCGAAATGAAAGTTAACAAATTAATCACAGGTCGGGCCGAGATATGATCTCAGGCTCCGGGCTCCATACACGCGCACATTACCAATGAGCCAAACAGAGGATCCCCACTTTGCCTTTAGGCAACGTGGGCTTTTATAGGCCCCATTACACCCAGATATTGGGTGAATAATATTACATTTACAGGCTCAATAGGCCCGAGTTATGGATAAGCCATGGGGCCTGCTCCCAACTTTACCTTTTATATGAAAAGGAGAGTAGAATGCAAATTTCTCTCATGTCTTTTCTTCCTGCTAATATAAAAGTTACAAGGGGAAACTGACTGTATGTGTGTTTGTGAATGTCACTGCAAAATCAGACAAAACAAATAAATGAATAAAGTGTGATTACCTTGGCCTTCCCCGTGAGGATAAGGAAGGATCCCTCACTCTTCTCAAACACGAGGTGTGAGTTTGCCTGCAGGACCCCAAAATCAATCTTGCGTGGCTCCCTCTTCTTGCCAGACGCCACGGCCTCTGGGTCAGCGGCTGTGGCAGGTGAATGAGAGGCGTTAGAAAGTGTAACCTCTTGAGACAATGTTCCTCTCCCTCTTTTCTCTCCAGGCACTTTGAAAATCAGTGTGGTGAATCCTTAGCAAATGACGCTGATTACTTCATTTGGTCTCACATCAGTGCCATAAGCTTCGTTTGTTAAAGGTCCACCACACTGATATAGGTAGTCCGTGGAGAGAGAGAAGCACAAAAGGCGACCGGTCTTTTGATGCTGACTGCACATAGAAACGGTGTGATATCTGCGCAATAAACGTTTTACCTTAGCTGGTCCCAGAATTTTCTCTTCACAGCTTTCTTCACATCTCACAGTGGTAGACTAAGACAGCACTGTAGCTCTATATCCTTCCCATAGCATCATATTCTAGTGTTAATAACTTGTTACACATTAGTACTGAAGATGGAGAGATGGCAGTTTTAGGCCATGTTAGAGTGAAATGGGTATAGTGTTGATTGTAACCCCTATAGCACGAAGGTGAAATTTTAAATGTATCTTGGCTGCTGTGAAGGTAGAACAGACCTCTCAAAAGTAATTAGTTTTCATCAGCGGACAACCTGGCTATAAATTAAGAGTCCTTGTTTGCAAGTACAACTCTGCCTTCTTTGCAACTGCCATCTCATCTTTCCCTCCAGTCTCTCTCTCTCTCTCTCTCTCTCTCTCTCTCTCTCTCTCTCTCTCTCTCTCTCTCTCTCTCCCCCTGTGTGTGTGTGTGTGTGTGTGTGAACCACCAACCTTCAATCTCCTTTACAGTGAGTGAGAGGGTCTTCTTGTCCTGAAACTTAAACACCAGAGGTTGTCCCACGGTGAAGCCAAACTTGGGGAACTGCTCCATGAACGTCATCGCCATCTGGTCCGTGTTGTAGGGGTCGTTGGTCGTGCTCTTCTTCTGCAGGAAATCCGCCTCCAGGACCATGGTGCCGACCAGCTGCCTCTGGGGGTCGTGCACGTACGGCTCCACGCGGATCTGTTGGTGCACCGTACCAGGTTAGAGTTTGATGCTTTGCCTGGATGTGTGTGTGTGTGTGTTGGGGGAGGTTAGAATCTGTTGGTGTGTGCTGATATGGGGTTTAGAAATTGATGGTGCATGGGGAAGTGGGGGTTAAAATCTGTTGGTGTGTGGGTAAGTGGGGGTTAGAATCTGTTGGTGTGTGGGTAAGTGGGGGTTAGAATCTGTTAGTGGGTAAGTGGGGGTTAGAATCTGTTGGTGTGTGGGGTAGTGGGTGTAGGAATCTTGGTGTGACAAATAGAAGACTGAGATCTGTTAGCGTGACACAATGAATTCATCAGAGTCTATTAGCTTAAGATAGTGGATCTGCTGGAATCTGCTGGCGTAGAACGTAAATATCATGGAATCTGTTGGCACAATAAAGTAAAGAGTTTCAGATGTGCTGACAGGAGTGTGCAGGAGGCTGAGGGGGAAGCATGAGCACCTGCCCTTTTTTACTTCATTCATTTAGTGACCTATGTTGACAAGGTTAGAATTTTAAGTCTGCACTAACGCTTGATAAAGCCATATGACTTATTTGTGAACACTAAGTTAAATTATAATGTAATGAGCCATAAGCTATCTGTCTGAGACATGTATCCCATAGGATTAGAAAAAATATATATATGGTAGAGATGAAAATCGGGTGGGGGGATGAGGATCCACCTTCCCAGGACACTCCCTGCCCCTCTCTCCGCCTGATCTGCCACTCCTCTATTCCATGTTTATTATGCAACACTAACTCCTGTACATGTATTCTATCACTCGACACAGGTGATTCCAAAACCTATCCTTTTTACACAGTGCATGTACAGTAATTAAAACCATCACTTAAAGTGTTGTAACGAAGAGAGAGAGAGAGAGAGAGAGAGAGAGAGAGAGAGACTGGCCCTCAAGCTAATGAAATTACCATGGATTGTATGCCCATCACATCTCATTTGTTAGATCGAAGTCCATAATACTAATATTCTGTATATACCATAAATACCCTAATGTTTTGTAACTGCCTCATTGCATCTGAATCAAGATCAAGTGTTTGGAAACTCTCCCGATCACCCAATGAATGGGTGCGTCATGGTAGCCGAATGTTAAGCGTTAACAGCTACGAAACTGGCGGTCCGTTAGCGCTAGGGATTTGAATTCTGGTTCAGAGAGTTGAGACCACTCCACTCAGGTGTCCATTCACTCTTATTACACTGATACTGGTACGTAAACTGAATACCGAAAGTAAACACCTAGGGGAGGTAACTGTGGTAACCTGGATGATGCAGTGGTTTTGTCTCCCAGGGCAGTAGGTGGAAAAAAAAAAAAAAAAAATCGCCACTGGCCCAATGGCCCAAGTTTTGGATATGGGCACCTGTGCTAAGGGCCTTCAGACTTTTGCTCCCACGTTTTCCTTTTTTTACCCTGGCTACCATAACGACAGTCAGTTGTTGCCAACAAATTATCACACTGGGTAAAAAAAAAATATATATATTTGTAAGTTGTCTATGTTTTTTCAACTGATTTCGGACAATTTTGCACCGCTGAATCCGAAAATGACATCCGTTTCTCTCGACCAGGTCAGGTTTTTTGTGCTAAGTTGATTTTAAAAAAATCCGATCTTCTGACTAAATCGATTACGTTTTTGTAACATTATCGGTTGATTTTTGTTAATATTTCTCGTCCGAAATAGGTTTTTAAGAGAAAAAATCGTTTTCTAACACAATTTATTAATTAAATGTTACAAAAAAGTAAACTGTAAATTGAATAGCAGACATTGATAAAGGTAAGTACATGTAAATTGCATGTTACGTCATCATTGTTCAAAATTCAGGGCTTGAACTTCCGTTTTTCAAAACCCTAGAATGCCGAGTGGCAGGGATGTCTCTCTTCAGAGTCCAGTAATCAGCCATCATGACTGCATCCCAGCGTCCCTGATACCTGGTCTCCATCTCTTTCATGTCCTGGTGGAATCTCTCCCACTGCTCGTCGCTTATTGATCCCAGATTCTCAGGAAACCGATCCATATGTGAGAATAAGTAATGCATGTTGATGCTCATGTTGCATCCGAGGTTTCTGAAAGCAGTCAACATATTGGTGACAAGTTCTGCGTAGTTACTGGCCTTGTTGTTGCCAAGAAAGTTCTTCATGACCAGAACAAAAGCCTTC
Organism: Birgus latro; assembly: GCA_018397915.1. Lineage (NCBI taxonomy): Eukaryota > Metazoa > Arthropoda > Malacostraca > Decapoda > Coenobitidae > Birgus > Birgus latro. The sequence continues at coordinate 26,256 of JAGKTI010007486.1, forward strand.
CACGCTTCCAGTTCCACTTCGTTCATTGAGTTTTCAAATTCTGGATCTCTGATGAGCTTACGGATTTGAGGACCGTCAAAGATGCCAGCTTTCAACTTCTCCTTGGTCAATCCTGGAAAAGCCTGGCACAAGTAAGTGAAGCAGCAACCATGCTTGTCCAGAGCTTTGGTGAACTGCTTCATCAAACCGAGCTTGATGTGCAGTGGTGGGAAGAGTATCCTGTCTCTGTCCACCAGAGGGTTGTTGATGACGTTCCTTGTTCTGCAAGACACCAATTCCTCCCGCACAGGCCAGTCCTTCTTTGTGAAATGCTGAGCAGTGCCCCACATGCACAGGAAGCATGAGTACTTGGTGTACCCGGACTCTTGTCCCAACAAAAAGTTCACCATCTTCAGGTCAACACAAATAAACAACTCAAGCTAATCATAACGAATTTTCTCCAGCACATACTTCACCGCTTCATACTTCTCCTTCAATGTAGTCGAGTGAGCGAGGGGTACAGAGGCAAACTGGTTGCCGTTGTGCAGCAGAACACATTTCAGCGATAGCTTGCTGCTGTCAGTGAACAGTCTCCAATCTTTGGGTTCGTACTGTGGCACTCCAAGCTTGTGCGGAAGTTGCGCAATATCTGTACAGTACACCAAGTCCTTCTCTTCAGAGAAAAAACGGAGGCACTCTTGATGCCTGTTGTGGTAGAAGGTGATGGGAGCACTGTCAGAGAGGAGTTTTTTTTCCCTTTAATCTGGATGCTAACAGTTCGGCAGAGTACTTTGACAAGCTGAGATCGCGAACTAGATCATTTAGCTCCTTTTGGGAAAAAGGATGTGGAGCATCATCGTCAAGAACCACTTCTTCTTCTTCATCTTCTTGAACACTGGAGGAATCTTCGTCACGAATGTCAGGAAGTTCTCCAAAGACAGGTACTGGAATTTAATCACAATGAGCTACAGGACGACGTGCTGATTGAAGATCAGGATACTTGAGGCTGCTCCGGTTCTTTCTGTTGATCCCAGTCACATCAATAGCGCAGAAGTAGCAGTTAGTGCCATGGTCGGCTCCCTCCAAACCATGGGAATTCCAAACTTCAGACAACTCTTCTTGCCCTTAGTCCACTGACGCAGATACTCGGTGCATGTCTTGCATACCATGTGTGGCGCCCAAGCTTTATCCTGGTCACCAAGTTGAATACCAAAATAAGCATGGTAAGCACGCTTTATGAAAC
>JAGKTI010007487.1:10212-36720 GCA_018397915.1 Birgus latro
TGCCTTGAGGTCACTTGCCCATACAACATTTGGACACAACAAAGAAACCACCACGACAGCATACAAACAACATATACATTCAGTGATGAATTATGCAAGCCATGCTTGGGCTCCTAACCTCACTAAAACACACTATAACACTCTTCAGACCATACAGAACAAGGCCCTAAAAATAATCACAGGCTGCACAGCTACTACACCCACAGACCACCTACACCAGGAAACCAAAGTCCTCAAAGTCAAGGATCATCTAGACATGAGAGGCACCCAAATTCTCACTGCAGCCTCCGCACCATCCACTACACTACATGGCAGCACATCCACACACACCAAGGAACATCAAAACAACACCCAGCACATGACATCATACACAAACACTGTCATCTCTCCCCCCTCGCACTCCTCAGACCAGCTTCCAGAAGCATATCCACACTCAAATCTCTCGCCACTCCATTCAGTCACTTAAAGACAACACACAGTTGCATACACGGCCTCCTGGCATCCATCCTTCTGAATCCCCTCTCTCTCGTGAGGACAGGGTCCACCTGTCCAGGGTGAGATGTGGGCATCATCCAAGTTATCAGAAGAGGCTGGATGACTCCGTTGCTGAAGCCTGTCCTGGATGTAACACAGCACCCCATACTATTGAGCACATTATGGAAGACTGCATTGCACACAATCACCTATGCCAGCAACACAACATACACTCCTTGAGAGCTCTGTGAGAAAGTCCGGTCTCGGCCATGGCCTTCCTTAGGGACTCGGGGCTGTTCGGCCAGACTGCCTAGGGAGCTGCTACTATTACTACTACTACTACTACTACCCCCGGCCTCACCACTCCTTATCGGGCAACATAGGATTGGATGATGGATGGATAGTCATAGGAGGTTGAGAGTGTTGATGTTGTGTTTTACTTCCTCAGAGAAGAGAGGACGCTGCTAAAGCCATCCAGGTGCTCAACGGATATGGTTACGATCATCTTATCCTCAGCGTTGAATGGGCTAAGTAAGTAAAGTACTTATACCTCTTAAGGGTTCTTGTTTTCTTTAACTTTTCCAGTATATTAGTCATTTTATTGTTGTTATTATTATTATTATTATTATTTCACTCTCATCTTAAATGTCAGGACCAACTTGCCTAGTCCCGGGTTCCAATGCTCCCTGTGGAGCGACATAAGATTGGATGATGGATGGATGGATGGATTATTATTGGTAGGTGGGGATGGGTGGCAGGTGGGGGCGCTCACCATCCACTCACTCAATGTAGTACTGCTTTGGGTGTCTGCCCTTTCCTCTCTTCCTTCCCTCCTATTCTTTCTGTCTTCTCTTCATTCTTTCCTCATCCTACTGCCTGTGGATGACTACACTCCCTTTTCTGTCTTTCCTTCGTTCTTTCCTCTTCCTTCTGCCTGTGGGTGACTCTACACTGAGTAACAAGCCAAATGGTTTCCTGGGCCCGTACCTATGAAATTACTAAGTATTTAGGTTTGACTTGTACTTAAGTCCCAGCCTGGAGTACTTTACTGAGTGGACTACTTAAGTGCTACCATCGATAATGCTTAGCGCTCCACTCAGCAAAGTAAAATACAAAAGTCCTAAATGTAGTACGGCTGGATGAAAAGCAGTGCGTAGCAAAATCGTGATAAGTAAAACAATGAATTATTTAAAACAGAGTAAATGACCAATCAAAATTTTGTTACTAACATCACAAGTAGGAAGTACTACAATTTTCTCAGTGTGGAGTGCAGAGTGAGATTTGGATTTCTTGGTAGTATGTCGTCTCCAAAATTGTCATTTCTGTCACCGACCTACCGTCGTTATACTTTGATTTGTTCCATCTCAAGATGTTTGTTCGTTATTTTACACATGTATTTTGTTTTACTGAAAGGGAATGGTAAATATTTTATCACTGCTGGGTATAGCAACGTTCTCAATGAAGTTTTACATAAGTAAAAACTCAGTATCACCTACTGAAGTTTCCAAGATATGGACGTTTCCCTGATCTTTTACACATGTGTTCTGATTTACTGGATGATCAGGATAAAGACTCATGACTCTTGGGCACAACAAGAGCTGATAGGTTAAACTTCCTTTAGAATCATTTGATTCACCTAACAATGACGCCGTCGGACGGGTAGTCGTTTCCCCGACAAAACATTAGACGGTTGCCTGGGTTTAAGACGGTTCCCTGGTGTTTTATAAATGTACTTTACTTGACTGAATGCATGTGATAAAGAATGGTTACCATGCTCCAACACAAGTGCTGAATATGATGGCAAAATTCATTATAAATCCATTCACGACCTCACATTGACGAGTCAATCATTTCCCCATCAAAACATTGATAGGTTAGGTTAGGTTAGGTTATGACCGGTTCCCCACTCTTTATGCTTACACGATGTTTCCCACCTATTTTGTACATGTATTCTAATGTACTGCTTGTTATAAGGCAGAGTGATTACTGGAGAGCACACAGATATAACTGAATTTTAAGACAATTGTGGATCGTTTGCATGACCTAGCCTGGCCGTTTCCCCGTCAAAGACTGGTTAGGTTAGGTTATGGACGGTATTCGTAAAATACATTTTCTTGCTTTTTTGTTGTTATTCTACAAGTGTATTCTAATTTGCTGAATGATTATGATACTGAGTTATTACCATGGGGGCACAGCTGCAGCTAAATTTTTGACAAAATTGGGTTAGGTTATGATCGGCTTTCCATTTAATTTGCTTACAGAACATTTCGCGGTTATTTTGTACATACATACCCACTAATTCACTGACTGAATATACTGGTAATGAGGACTCATCACCATGGAGTAGAGCTGCAGCTGAATGTTGAGACAACATTATTTGCAAATCGCTTCCATCACGTCACAAAAGATTATTCTTTGGTTAGTGTGGTATACTTTTCTCTGCATTTTTTCATCAGCAAAACAGCCACAGTATTTGTAACCGTACAACACAAACTTTGTTATATTTGAGCGATAAGTTATAGCTGAATGGCGGAAAACATCCGATGGGAAGATGTTTAAGAGAAATTGTTTGTATGTGAGAAAAGAGAAGTCAAGGATTATCACCATTAAACAGCTGCATCTTTCTAATTTCAAAGTAACAAATTATTGTAAATACTTTCATTTCTGCGCTAGTGATCTTGCATAGGCTGTTTGTCTATCATTATACTGTAATATTATTTCAGCTTGGTCTTATTTTCATATATTAATTCGTTAGAAACGTCATACATAGGGCCAAAATAGGTTTTCTTTCTTGTTTCTCTATAATTTATCGCCCTTCATATTGTCCCTCCTTGTTTTTGTTGTGCGGGCATCTTGACTGAGTAAGATAAGCACTTAAGTAACCTCATCGGGGGTACTTAAGTTTGTTGTCTACAAAGTGTACTTAAGGCCAGTAAGTATTTTGGTAGGTATCACTTAAGTATTCTGGCCAGACTTAAGTGCAACTCGTGAGAAATTTCGTCTGCTAAGTGTACTTAGTGATACTAAGTATTTTTGATGGTACCGGCCCTGTACTCCAGGAAACCATTTACTACACTGGGTGGTAACCATATAACCAAATTGTGGCACCTGGTGGTTGAGTGGGCAATTAAGGCACTTCAGCTGAATTGAGCCTGTGTAGGTTTATATCCAAGGGGTGTTTGGGGTTTATTGCTCATGTAATGCCACTCGGGGATGAGTGAGGCTGGTCACTCTCATCTTAAATGTCAGGACCAACTTGCCTAGCCACAAGCTTCTTTGCTCCTTATGGGGCAACAGGATTAGATGGTGATGATGATGATTTTTGTTTTATACTTACCGTCTTAAATTTTAAACTTGCTGCTTGCTAGATGATTTTATTCAACTTGGTGTGGGGACTTTCAGCCTAGGAGTAATTTTCAAGCACACTCTCTGACTTTGGGAATAACCTTATCTTCAGCATGAAGCTGGCTAAGGAAGGCTATCATCTGTACCTGTTTTCTTTAATCTTTTCAGTGTAATAATGTCCTGTTTTATTTTATTCATTGTACTTTATGAATGATTTTAGTCAGCATTATGGAGACTTCTTATGAAGTGGATTTTTCATCTTACTCCTTAGATTTAAAGATAACGGTTTCTTTCTTTTGGGTTACATACCTAAGTTGATGCTTTGATTTGATTGGTATATAGGGCATGAAATGAATGCAGATTGATACCATAAGTGTGGAATTGGTTGAATTATGTACATAAGGTTATTTTTCTAAATTCATGAATTTGGTATTTGTCCTCCTTACCTAGAACTCTCTTCCATTTGGTCTGCTTATCATTTTGGGTTTGCGTGTCTTTCTTCATGATCCATCATGTCAACGAGATTGATTTACAAGCAAGGATACATGACAGGCTTCTCACGGCTTAGGAATATCAGCCAACAGAGGAAAGTGAGAAGCAGAAGAGGTTAAATATATTGTGAATGTTTGTATGTATGGACATAGAGACATGACAAACCTTTCTAAGCTTAGGAATATTAGCCAGCCTTACTTTCAAGCACTCTTCTTGTCACTGTTTGCAAGCATATTGTCCATACCACTTCATTGTATTTATCCATTGAGCATAGGTGGTTCATATGGTTGGTAGTCCTGCTAGAAGAGACATGATAATATTGTTAGTAGGTGCTGATGTACAGTATGTAGTTAGTAGTTGGGTTATACAGACAGTATTCTCATTAGTAGTAATGATGATATATAGTGTTGTTAGTTGGTATTCATAGTATATTTAGTTAGTATAGACCAGGGGTGTCAAACTCAAAACCTTCCGAGGGCCAGTTCCAAATTTAGTTGTGGTCTCGAGTGCCAGGAAAGATATATACCTGTACGTATTTGCAAGACTGATGTTTACAGCTTAATACGAGGACTTACTTGCTTATTTGGAATACGTTTTTAGAGTTAGTGACCTTGAGTACGTAAAATTTGTTTTATTTACTAAACAGTGACACTAATGATAACAAAAGGTTTATGTGTTAATCTGCATTAATCTGGGGCTACAGTTTATTATAGGGCCCTACAGTAGCAAAGCCTGGCATTAGGCGGTGGTTACCGGTTTTGACTTTTCCCTACTTTATTTCAAAGGTTTACGTCAATTCTGCATACATTTAGTCATAATTTGATTAACTGAGTTATTAAAAAGCAAAGTATAGCTCACGATTTTGCTAAAAAAGCCGCGAGGATTAATCTGTGTAGTGCTGGCGTGCACCGCTTCGCCATGCCTTTTTTGACAGTTTAAACGTTTGGGCCTGGCGGCTGACACCTTCGGATACCAGCAATGGCTGCGTCTTCGGGTTTAAACGAGTTCGTGATATTTGTTTACAAAAAGTTTCCCTTTATAAAAACGATATTATTAGCAATTTTAATTTAAAACAAATTATTATCATTATGAATAAAGGTAGTTTACGAATTTTCTGTCTCTTAACAAGATTATATTTTCATTCATAACAATTGCAGTTTCACGGACTGTTAACTCTTACTGTCATTTCGCAGGCCATTTCTGACCATCTTGAGGGCCACATTTGGCCCGCGGGCCATGAGTTTGACACCCCTAGTATAGACAGTAGTTATTATAGACAATTTTATTCAGCATTGGAAAGATCACTTATACTGAGTCTCTCTCTCTCTCTCTCTCTCTCTCTCTCTCTCTCTCTCTCTCTCTCTCTCTCTCCCCCTCGTTGAGAAGCTGAGAATCAAAGAAATGGCAGATGATTACAGGATCAAAGTAGAGGACGAGTTAGAATCAGTGAATTGTAATGAAATGGATCTGGACAGCCTGTGGAATGCCTATAGGGATTGCTTAGTTAGGAATGCTAAAGAGTAACAACAAAGAAGAAAGGTACGGCATTGTGGGATGATGAGGTTAAGAGAGCAGTGGAGGAAAAGAGGAAGAAATGGCTTGAGTGGTTACAGGACAGGGTTCAGTTTAAATAAGAACTGAATATATTGAGAGCAAGAAGCACGTAAAGAGACTAGTGAAGAGGAAAAAGAAGGATTAAATGATGATCTAGGAAGAAAAATTAATGCAAACTACTGTGAAAATAGGAAGTTATTCTGGAAAGAGGTGCGGAAATGTAGAAGTGAAAGCGGAAAGAAATGTGATGGTGTGAAGGATGTAGGTGATAGATTATTAACCCAAGGGGATGAAGTAAGGACCAGATGGAAAGAATATTTTGAAAGCCTGTTGAATGGGAACAGAGATAGCAGAGTAGCTGTAAACATGATTGGTTTTGGGGGTGTGCAGAGAAGGAATGCAGTGCCAGGAGACTTGACACTTGCACTGGTGAAGAGTGCTGTGAAGCGGCTGAAAAATGGGAAAGCAACTGGGGTTGATGAGGTGTATGCAGAGATGATTAAGTGTGGTGGAGATAGTGGAATGAAGTGCTTGTTGGAGGTACGTAAGAAGGCATGGATGAGTGAAACTGTCCCAGCAGAGTGGAAAAAGGCTGTGATTGTACCCCTGTACAAAAATAAAAGTGAGCGAAGTGAATGTAAGAATTATCTTGGCATAAGTTTATTGAGTGTGGTAGGGAAGGTATATGGAAGAATTATTATAGAGAAAATAAGAGAGATATCAGAAGTCCTACCAAGTGATGAACAGGGTGGCTTTAGGAGTGGCAGAGGATGTGTGGATCAAATAATTGCAATGAGACAGATAGCAGAGAAGGCTTGTGAGAAGGACCATAAGGTGTTTATGGCATTGATGGATCTGGAAAAAGCATATGACAAAGTAGACAGAGAAGGATTGTGGAAAGTTTTCCGCATGTACGGTGTAGATGGTAAGCTGCTAGGTGCTGTCAGGAGTTTTTATGATGGTAGTGCAGCATGTGTAAGGGTTAATGGGCATCTAAGTGAATGGTTCATGATCGGTGTGGGCGTGCAGCAAGGTTGTGTGATGTCCCATGGTTGTTCAATATATATTTGAATGGGGTGATGAGAGAAGTAAAAACACAAGTAATGGAGAGGGCGATGGCATTGGTAATGGATGGAATATCTCAAATCTGTTGTATGCTGATGATGCAGTACTACTTGCAAATACCGGACAAGAATGTGGTAGACTAGTGCAGAGTTTTGCTGATGTCTGTGAGTGTCATGCCCTGAGAGTAAATGTAGAAAAGAGTAAAGTGATGGTTATTGAGAGAGAAGTTGACTCCCAGTGCGATGTCACAGTGAATGGAGAGAGACTGGAATTGGTGAGAGAGTTCAAATACCTGGGTACAGTGATAGAAAAGAGAGGAAAATGTGCAAAAGAAGTTGAAAGTAGAGTGACACAAGGAAGAAAAGTAGCTGGTGCAATGAAGGCCTTGATAAGAAACACGAGGCTTACATGAAGGAGTGTTAGTTCCAACTTTAACATATGGATGTGTGACTATAGTGTGGCATGAAAATGAAAAGTCAAGAGTAAGAGCAGTGGAGATGGGACCGCTGAGAAATCTATGTGGAGTACAGAGGGTGGATAGGATACGAAATAATGTGATACGTGAAAGATATGGAGTGAGGAAGTCGGTGGACACCAGAATCGAAGAGAGTGTACTGCGATGGTATGGTCATGTGGAGTGAATGGATAACAATAGAGTGATGAAAAAGGTATATCTGAGTGAATTTGAAGGAGGGAGGAGGCGAGGTAGGCCAAGGAGAAGGTGGAGAGATATGGTGGATGAGTGTGTGAGGAAGAGAGGTTTGGAAGTCGGTGAGGCTAGGGAACTGACAAGAGATCGAGCTAGCTGGATGAATGTTGTGAGAAGAAGTGCATGGTCAGGGATTTTGGCACCCCTATTTAACGTGGCAGCATCTGGATTGACTCTATCGGCTACGTTTATGTGATGCTACAAAATGTGGCGATTGTTTTTGGCGTATCCAATAGAGCCTGGATTCTGGGGGCTTGAATGATGAGTGAATGGAAGCGTGGCCCATTGGATTGGGCAAATTTGGGCTGTCTGGACATTGCTACTCCTCACCCTGCCCTAGGGTGGGATAGGAGGTCTGGATGATGATGATGATGATCTCCTGATGTCTGTATTCAGCTTGGGAAAGACCTCTCATTCCAGGGGTTAGTGAAGGCAGTATATATATCTAATTTATTGTGTTTTTAAAATCTCTCCCGAACTGAATAAAGTCATCTGTAATTATATATGTATTTGTCAGATGCTTAGGCTAACCTCATGAAGGGTGGTCACAAATTGCCTGCATTTCACCCTGTCCTCCAGTATCAAGCAGCCCTCCTTTCAGCTTACACCACCCTCACTTGTATACACCATCCCTCCATCTCCTCTTCAGTCTCACTTTCCACCTCCACTTCACTCAGACAGTCCTAGTTAGTCTGCCCATCCCACCATCTCATCCTTAATCTTCCCCTCCACCTCACTTATATATTCTTCTAGTGAGTTTGTTAATGGGAAGAACAAAATGAGAAGCTTTGTCACCAGACTTAAGGAGTTCCCTTAAGTCATAGTGTAAAGATATTCTGTAATTAATTCCTTCTGTATCTTTTTCAGGCCATCAGGAACTCAGTGAGGGCATCTGGAAACTTAGGAAAAAAAATCATAAATTTATCTAGAAAAAAGAATGATTAGTTTGATTTAATGCAATGTAAGGTGTTATTGTGCATTATGAATATATGATAATATTTGGCTTTCATTTTTATTTAAGTACCAGTTTTGGTTCTAGGTTATATAATTTTGCATGTTTTTTTGGAAAGTTCTTTTGAATACAGTATATGAGAAAGATGATTTCATTTACCATGAATGGGTATTGTGTTTGGTGAATATATGGTAATTTTTGCCATTTTGTTTTTCTTTGGTAACATTTTTTATTCCAGGCTACATGTACTGTATACAGTATATATAAAGTACCAATAGATATTTGAGAAGGGTGGCAAAAAAAGACAGCAAGAGATTTAAAACTAGGTGAATTTTATTATTTGTTGTAGTGCTGCTCTTGAGTGTCTGCCCTTTCATCTCTTCCATCCTTCTTTTCTTCCATCCTCTTCTGTCTTTCTTTACTTCATTCTTTCCTTGTCGTTTTGCCTACGGGTAACTTTACACTCCCTCTTCTGTCTTTATTTCTTCATTCTTTCCTCTTCCTTCTATCTATGGGTGACTCTGCACTGAGTGACAAGCCAAATGGTTTCCTGTACACCAGGAAACCATTTACTATGCTGGGTGGTAACCATATAACCAGATTATGGTGCCTGTTGGTTTAGTGGGGAATTAAGGTGCACCAATTGGATTGAGCAGGTGCAGGTCTATATCCAAGGGGTGGTTGGGGTTTATAGCTCATGGAATGCCACTCAGGGATGAGTGAGGCTGGTTACTCTCATCTTAAATGTCAGGACCAACTTGCTTAACCCCAGGCTCCTACGCTTCTCATGGGGCAATACAGGATTAGATGATGAATGGAAAAAAAATGAATTTTATGATAAAATTTAGCTTTTCATTTTTATTTAAGCAGCAGTTTTGGTTTCACGTTATTTAAATTCATGTGATTTTTTTTTGCTTTTTTTAGATTTGAAGATTTAAGAAAGATTTAATATAAAGTAGGGGATATGGTGTATGGTAAATTATATTATATTATTTGGCTTTTCATTTTTATTTAGGCAGTGGTTTTGGTTTGAGGTTATTTAAAATTGGTGTTTGCTTTTTAAAAATTGTTTTTGAATATTTAAGAAAGGAAATTTGATTTAAAGTACAGTAAAGGATTATTGTGTAAGGTGAATTTTGCAATATTTGCCTTTACACATGTATGTAGCAGCAGTTTTGGCTTCAGGCTATTTTAAGTTTATGTTTTTGTTTTTGAAGAATGCTTATGGATATTAAGGTGGCTGAAGAAGACACAGTAAGAGATTTAAAACCTTGGTTGCATTCTGTGTGGCCTTGGAGGTTTTGTAACACCACTTCCATCGCAGTTTATTCAGCACATTACACCTCAGTATCATCTCATATGTTATTTATGTAAACTAGGTTGGTAGTGTAGTAATACCGAGGATATAGTTGCCAGAGGTAGAATGAAAAAGACTGGACAAGGTCATGGAGTGTGACAGCAGAGTTAAGGGGCTGGCTATAGAAGCTGTTAGAGATCAAGTAGCATGTAGAGCTGCCATTAAGCGACCAAGGCTGATGAGTGTAATGCTGGAGCCTTTATAAATGAATGAATAAAGTAGTAGTTGCAACCCTAGGCTCATGTAGATGTGAACCCAGTGGACTGTAGGCCTGAGTTGCCTTTATCCTCCAGTAGTCCCTCCTCCTCTTTTGGGGGGCTAGTGGGGCAAATGAGGGACATTTATATAACAGACATTGAAGCCACATGGTTATACTGTATTGGTACCACCACATGAAGGCATCCCTCACCAACACTTGTTAATAAGAATGATATAAATACTGTAGTATGCAAGACATTGTTAAGATCTAATATGCACATTGAATCACTTAGGATGAGGTGCTACGAACCCTCTTGTGCCATTTAAATATGGCCCCATTCTGTTTAGTTTTGGAGGCTACATAATACCTCATCTATTCATTTCAGTGACTTCTTTCCAAGAATACATGTATCGGCATGAACTGTATGCAAGGGGTTCTGTAAATAGCATTCCTCGTGAAACTCATCTGGTGGTATCTTATTTGTTGTGTGGAAGGCTCAGTCTGCTGTTGTAGCAGTGGGAGTTGGAAATTAATAAATGATACAGGATAAACACTGCTGCTGATTGAGCTCTCTCCACAACACATGAGAAATCACTCCAGAGAGTGGGAGAGGAGTGATTTATATGGACTACCCTGTGTTTGCTTAAGCTGGGTTGAATGGGTACTTAAGATACAGCCTGAGTTCTGTGTTAATCTGAAAATTTTCAGGTGCTTTGTAACCTGAATTGTTAAGAAAGTAAAGAATTCAAGCGTCTATGCATCTCTCCCACCCAGCTTATCCACTAGTACCAATGGATCAGCCACATATGTATGCTTTTGTGTATGATACTATTCCCGGTAATAAACAGTAAGTAGTCATACCTTCACTGAAAATCCCAAAGCTGATATATATTACAGGGCACACCTGTTTGTTACCAGAAAACCAAAGACCTAAGAGGAGTAGCCTAGTACTATTGTGGTTTTGGTGTTAGTACTGGCAGCAGCAGTTGTACAAGTATTATACTGTTTTTTACACTAACTTGGCCTAGATTTTCGTGCTTTTGCTGCTCATTTCACACAGCTCAAGGGCAGAATGAGACAATGCTGTGGCTCAACATCCTTTCCATAGCACTTCTTCGTGACTAGCACCATATTCAAGTGTTGATCTATTTCTACAGTTCAGATTTAAGGATGGAAAGATGGTAATTGTAGGCCAAGTTAGCATAAAAGCAGTGTAGTAGCAACAGCATTAGTAGTAGTAGTTGTAATGGCAGCAGTAATAATAGTAGTAGTAGTAGCAGTGACATTAGCAGTATTACATATAGTATCAGTAGTACAAGTAGTAGTAGCAACAGTAGTAGTAGTAGTAGTGGCAGCAGCAGCAATAGTAGCAGTAGTAGTAGCAATATCAACAACAGAAGCAGTAGTTGTAGTGGTTGTATTGTAGTTGTAGTTGTGACATCAGGTTTATCTGGGTGTGAACTTGATGGGCTTGAAGTTGCTCTTCTGCAGCCCTGCCATCCTCCAATAGGGGGATAGGTACAGAGTTGAGGGATGTAATAGTTGCAACCCCAAGCTTATCTTTATGTGAACCAGGTGGACTGCAGGTTGGAGTTGCCCTTCTTCCACAGTCCATCCTCCACTTCATGGGGTGTGGAGAGGGTTGAGGGAAGTTTGCATAATGCTGTAGCTCCACTCTCTGGTTGTATTTGTACCACCTTGTGAGGGTGTTCCTCTCCATCATCTCCAGCTGGAGGGAAATTTGTAACGGAGTGCTTGAAAGTCAGGTATAGGTAATCGACACTTATCTCGAACTGTAGAGTATCTGTTTTAACCTAACAAACACCCCTAACCTCTCACCTCACTGGATGGTGAAATGTTACATTGGAAGGTTGACGACTAGTAACCAAGAAGACTTATTCCTGCCTCATTATCAAGATGCATCGAATTTCATGCAACTGTAAATTAGTATTTAAGCTTTGAGGTGGTTCAGTTCCATCAAGCAAAAAGGAACTGACGAGCAACTGGGAAGACTCATTCTCACCCATAAGTTCGTTTAGTTTCATTTCGTTTCGTTTTTGAAGGCTCCAACGTGCTTGCATGTGTGCCTTGGTCACCTAATGGTGGCTCTCCATGCTGCTCAATCTCTGGCAGCTTCGCTATTTAGCCTCGTATCCCTGAGGTCGCACTCAATGACATCTTCCCCGGTCTTTTTCGGTCTACCTATACCCTACCCCCATCATGAACACTTGTCACTTTTTGCACCCAGTTATCATCCTTCATCCTCTCCACATACCCAAACCATCTCAATCTGCCTCTCCTCATCACAACACGAGTACACTCCAATCCCATCCTACCTCTCAACTCTTCTATTGTAAACCTAGCCTTCCCAGGCCGCACTCAGGGACACACTGCATATCCACTAATCATTGCCATTTCTGTACGTTTGAACCTGTGAATATCCCCTTCCTATACTGCCCAGGTCTCATTACCATACAGCAATACACTCCTAACGTACAAAGATCCCTTCGCACGGAGGGAGAGCCATTTTTATGTCAGAAGAAGTAGCAGCTCCCTCTTCTTCCAATCACTCCTCACTCTAGTCACAGAGCCAGTTCCAGCCCCACCTCCAGCACATACCATGTCTCCCAAATAACAAAACTCTTCCACACACTCAAGAGACTCACCAGCAAGTTCAATCTTTGCTCACCTAGCAATCTCCGCATGCTTTCCCTGACACACCGCACACATGAAATCAGCGATTTCTCGCAGTCTGCCTCTAATACCACTACTTCTCCTATGCACCCACTTATCACATACTGCACAAGATGGAATTACTTTCAACTCCTTTGTGGCAAATTACACATGGCTGCTCCCCTTCTTCTCTGACAGTACCACCCCCAGCCCTAGATACCATCAGTTTTCTTCTCTGCATTTACTCTTAAGCCTTTGTGCCCCATACCATCTCTCCATTTCCTAAATCTTTCCTCTGCCTTCTTTTCATTTTCAGCAGTCAACAGCAAATCATCAGCGTACATCATCTCCCACGGGAGTCCATTTCTGAAGTCTCGTGAGAGGGCTTCAAGTACCATAATAAACAACTGACCTCTGATGCACACCAGCATTCACAGAAAACTCCTTACTCAAATCTCCATTCACCCTTATCTATGTGCAAGCACCCACATACAGTACATGGCCATAACCACCCCAGCCAGCCATTCCTTGGTCTCAAGCTTTCTCATTGCCCACTTCACCACCTCTCTAGGGACTCTGTCAAAGGCCTTCTCCAAAGCAACAAAAGTTCAATTCCCTATTCTTTCTTATATATTTTTCCTGAAGCTGTTGAACAATGAATATGGCATCAGTGGTCCCTTTGCCAGGCATAAACCCAATTTACATCTCGGTATTCACTCTACGGTTTATTAAATTTTATACTACCATGGCTCGATGTTAAGTTGGGGTGTCCCAATTCTGTCAGGTGAAAAGCTGATTTTGTTTAGTTTTAAAGGAATTGGTGGTCTGGTCTGTACGTAAGTTGAACATAAGGTATTTTAAGTGGTAAAATTTTCTGAGTCAGCAGAGTGGTGTAGTTTGTGGTGAAATTAAGGGACCTGAGATATGTCGTCACACCCTGTAATAACAACCTGAGAAATACTGTTCTGTGGAAGTAATCCTATTTTGGATATTTCCTTTCATTTTGACCACAATAGTCAAATGGCTTATATTGCTGGATGCAAAGCACAGGGTTCAAATCCTGTGTGGGTAACTGGTGCCTCTTGACTGAAGTGTCCCTTTGTGGGTTGGTAGGTAGAATGAGTACTAAGGGTAACACCTGAGGGAGGTGACTGGTAATGTGTATGATGCAGAGAGTAAGAAGGGAGGATGGAAAAGTGCTGGAAGGAAGGATGGAGGGAGGGAAAGCAAGATGCAGAAGAGAGGGAAGGAGAGGAGGAGGAGGGAGAAGAGGGAAGGAATGCTGGCAAGAGGGAGAGAGAAGGGAAGAAAGGAGGAATGAGAGAAGGGAAGTTTGAAAGGAGGGAGAACAGAGGAAAACAATGAAATGGTAGGCAAGATGGAGGAGAGAATGAAGGAAGAAGAGAAGAGAGGGAAGGAAGGAGAGAAAGCAGGTTGAAGAAGTGAGGGAAAGGAGTAAGGTAAGATAGAGAAGAGGGAAAGAAAGATGGAGAGGTGAGAAACGGATGAAGGGGTGCAGGAAGGAAGGAGGATGGAGTTTAGGAAGGGGAAAAAATAATGGAGGAGTGCAGGAAAGAGGAGGGGGGAGTGTGGAAAGAAAAACGATAAGTAGGATGGGGTGAAGGAAGCAAGTAAGGAGATTGGAGGAGTGGGGGAAGGAAGGAAGGAGGATGAAGATGTTAGGGAAGGAAGGAGGGAGGAAAAGCTGGATGGAGAAGTGGGGGAAGGCAAGATGGAGATGCGGGAAATTATAATGAAGTGGGAAAAGAAAGGATGGAGGGAAATGAGAATGAAGTGAGAGAAGGAAGGAGGGCAAAATGGATAAGAGAGGGAAGGAAGGAAGGCAAGATGGATAAGAGAGGGAAGGAAGGAAAGGAGGATGGAGAAGTGAGGGAGGGAGAGGAAGGGACAGAATTGAGGGAAGGAAGAACGGAAGGAAAGCAGGATGGGGAAAAGTGTAGGAAGGATGGAGTGAGGAAGGGAGGGAAGGAAGGAAGTAGTCCACAGAACAGCGAGGGAGAGAATACCAGTACAATAGTCTGTTTTCAGCTGAAGGAACTGGGCCACTTACAGAACATGAATGCAAAAGCGCGGTTGCATGAAATTCGATAAGCCTTAGTTATGATAGGGGAGCAGGGTGGTAGAGGGCTTGACTTCAGACCGCAAGGTCTAGAGTTTGCGCTCCGCCTGGACTGGTAGCTACCTTGCTGGGTTAGATAGCGCTCTCCCATCACCCTAGCTAGGCTCAAGGTCTAGCTCGGGGGATTTTTCCCTTCCCCTAGTTATGACATATGGATGAGTCTCCTTGGTTATTAGTCAAATCAACCCTTAATTCTTGACTGCACTTGGCAGTCAACTATCTGAAAGAGGTCATGGATTTGTTAGGTAGCAGTAGTACAGTAGTTGCTCCCTAGGCAGTCGCAGAACAGCCCCGAGTCCCCAAAGAAGGCCATGTCCGAAACCGGGCTTTCCCACAGAGCTCTCACGGAGTGTATGTTGTGTTGTTGGTGTAGGTGATTGGTCGCAATGCAGTCTTCCATAATGTACTTAATAGAATGGGGTGCTGTGTTGCATTTTGGACAGGCATCAGCGACGGAGTCATCCAGCCTCTTCTGGTAACTTAGAGGGCTGGATGATGCCCACATTTCAGCCTGGCCAGGTGGACCCTGTCCTCACGAGGGAGGTAGTTCAGAAGGGTGGATATCAGGAACGAGGCCGTGCATGCAGCTGTGTGCTGTCTTTAAGTGACTGAATGGGGTAGCGAGTGATTTGAGTATGGATAGGCTTCTGGAAGCTGGTCTGAGGCGGGCGAGGGGGGGAAAGGAGAGATGACCGTATTTGTGTATGAAATCGTGTGCTGGGAGTTGTTTGATGTTCCTTGGTGTGTGTAGATGTGCTGCTATGTAGTGTAGTGGATGTTGTGGGTGTGTGGAGGCTGCAGCGAGAATTTGGGTGCCTCTCATGTCTAGGTGAACCTTGACTTTGAGGACTTTGGTTTCTTGATGTAGGTGGTCTGTGGGTGTAGTAGCTGTGCAGTCTGTGATTATTTTTAAGTCCTTGTTCTGTATGGTCTGAAGAGTGTTGTAGTGTGTTTTAGTGAGGTTAGGAGTGCTTGTATATATTGTTTGTATACTGTAGTGGTTTCTTTGTTGTGTCCAAATGGTGTATGGGCAAGTGACCTCAAGGCATTGAGTCTTGGTGTTATTTTATTTTTAATGTTTGTGATGTGTTGTTTAAGTGACATTGATGTATTGTATGTTACACCAAGGATTTTGTGTGTGTGTGTGTGTGTGTGTGTGTGTGGTAGGGGAGTGTTGTTTATGGTGAGGTGTGGAATGTGACTGTTACATTCTGCTGTCCAATTTGCGAGAAGGGTCATTGTAGATTTGGCTGGGACTATTTTGAGCCTGTTCGTGGTGAACCATTCGTGTAGTGTGTTGAGGTAAGGTTGGAGGATGTGTGTGGTTGTGTTTGCGTTTTGGTGCATACATGTAAGTGTTATCTCATCTGCATAGGAAGCTATGTGTATCTGTGATGTGTGGGTATGTCGTGCATGTGTAGGTTAAAGAGTGTAGGGGACAAAACAGATCCTTGGGGGACGCCATTTGTGAAGTTTCAGATGTTCGAAGACTGACCGGCAAATGTTACATGTGCACATCTGCCTGCTAAGTAGTTTGCCAACCATCTTTTTGTGTTATTGTTCATGTTTGTGTTGAATATTTTGTTTGTGAGGTTGTGACGGGGGATGGCATCAAAAGCTTTGCTAATGTCTAGTGTGACTAGGAGTGTTCTGTGTGGTGGCCTAGCTGAATTGATGCCATCAAAAACTCTGTGTAAAGTCTGTAAGAAGAGTGTTTGTGGAGTGTAGTGGCCTAAAGCCATGTTGTGACGGGGCTAGGGGTGTGTGAGGTGTAACTAGTTGTAGTATCAGTCGTTCAGTGATTGGATGGGGTGCAGAGGAGTGTGATGGGTCGGTGTGAGGAAGGTAACGTGGGGTCTTTGTTAGGTTTAGGGATAGTGATGATTATGCCATGCTTCCAGATGTTGGGTATTATGTTGTGTGAGTAGCTGTAGTTTGATATGTTGGTGAGTGCTTGTATGCCTTGTGGTCCAAGGTGTTTAAGGTGAATGTTGCTTATGTTGTCTGGTCCACAGGCAGGTGAGTGCTTGAAGTTGTTGATGATGTGCTTCGTCTGGATGTAAGTGAAAGGTGCGTAGTCTGGGTCTGTGGGGAACTGTCTCTTACGTCGGATGATACGTCGGTCGTCGCGATGGGGGTTTACATGGCTGACATGTGAAAAGTGATTGATGAGAGTGTTTGCTTGTTGTTTGTTTGAGGGTATGGTGTCTGTTGTTATGATGGCAGCGTGTGATTGTGTAGTGTTGCTGTTGGAGAGTATGATGCTGTTTAGTGTTTTGTGGAGTTTGCTGGTGTTTGTTTTGCGGTCAGGTGTTTGGAGATAATTATTCCAGTTTAGTGTTTGCTGTTCTGATATTTTATTGTTTATTTGTGTGTTGAGTTCTTGTATTGTTGTACGGTGTTTTGTGTATGGGGTGTTGGGGAGTGTCGTATTGAGTCCCGTTGACTGATGAAACCTTGAATTTCTGGTGTGAAGTTGGGGTTGTGTCTCTTTCTGTTGCCTCTGGGAATGTGTCTTTTGTCTGCGTTTTGTTTAATTGTATTGAAAGTGTGCACAGCGGTGTTGATGTTTGTGATAGATGTTCTGTTTAATGTTTCGAAATGTTGTTCTGTTTCATCTGTGAAGGCCTCCCAGTTGGCTCTCTTATAATTAGTGTATGTGTGTCTGTGGCCAGCTGGGGTGATTCTGGTTTTGGTAGTGGTGATGAATGGGAGGTGATCAGATCCAAAGGTTTTGACCACTCTCCAGGATGTTGTGGGGGTGAAATCTGGGGAGCAAAAGGTGATGTCGGGGGATGATGGGAGGAAGAGGGCTTGATGTGGGATATAGGTATGTTGATGGAGATTATTCAGTATGAAAAGATGATCTGTTTGGGATTGTAATATCAGCCCTTTGTCTGTGTCAGGGTTGTTGACATGCCAGGCCGACGCCTTGGCGTTGAAATCACCACCCAGGATGATGTTGGGTATGTTAGTGATGTGGAGTAATTGTGTGGTATCGTGGGGGACGATTGGGGGGTGGAATGTATGTGCTGGCGATTGTTATATGCGATTTGTTACCATTGAGTATTTTAATTTATTGTATTTCTGTTGTGGTGTCATGTGGGAGGAGAAGTGACTTTGTGTGTGCACTGGTATCTGAAAAGTTGATGGATTTGTGTACCAGGGTGATGAGTTCACTGCACCGCCGTCGGCCCGGTCTTGTCTGATGGTGGTGAAATATGAAGTGTAGGTGTTTTTTTGTGTTGTGCGTAGTTTTGTTTCTTTTAAGATGGCAGTGTGTGTGTTTTGTTGTTTGATGAATTGTGTGAGTTCTTGTTTTTTGCTTTTTATGCCATCTATGTTAAATTGAAGGACCGGATGTTTATGTTATGTGCGCGATGTGTGTTGGTTGCTGCAGCACGGAGGGGGGGAAGTGGTGGTGTGGGTGGAGGGGAAGGGGTAGGAGAAGGTTGTGATGGAGGTAAGGGTTGGGGTGGATTAGGATGGGGTGGAATGGGAGGGGTTGGGGGATTGGATGGTGTGGGAGGGATCGGTGGGTTTGGCTGAGGAGGTGTGGAGGAAGTAGGAGTAGGGTTGGTGGGGGGGTTAGTGGGTGGGGGAAGGAGCAGGTCCAGGTGTTTGTGTAATGTTTTCTGGATGCAAGTGTTGTGCAGGTATAATGGGTCCAGTTCTTGCAGGAATTGCACTGAACTGAACCCTTTGTCTGTCGGCTCGACATGGTAGGTTTTGAGCATGTTGGACATAATTATGTATTTGTTGGTGGGTCCAGGATTGCTCTCAATGTACCCGGCTAGAAGAAGTCGTCGAGAAATAACCGCCGGGGAGTCATTTCTCGGTGTAGAAAAAACGGTGTTGTTGTATGTGTTGTGCTGAGAGGTGTGGTACTTGCCCGGGCGACCGAAGCCACGCCCAGGTTCTAGAGCCCCGTGAGGGGCCGGGGGGGTTTGCGGTGGTTTGGCTTCCATGCTGTCCTCTTCTGCTTCGACAGCCTCTGGGGGGTAGACCCACGGCGAAGACGCCGCTCCAGGTCCTGGATTTGTTAGATTAGAATAAACGGTACTTAACGGAGGTGGAAGTCAGATGTGTTTGAAGATGGTCGTGGAAATGCCGTAGGTGTATTGTGGTAAAAATGTAGAGTTACATGTAAAATATTGTAGTTGTGGTTGAAAATATTGTCGGGAAGCCGACATGCATCCCCTCGGGCAGATGTAAGACACACAGCTGTGACAGGTGTGCAAGTGACACCGCCTGCCGGACGTGAGTTTAGGATGAAACGCGGACAGGGGAGAAAGAGTAGAGATTCGATGGATTCTGTGTACAGCTGTGGGCAATAGGGAGATGGAATAAGGAAGAGAGGTTGAGAGGAAGAGATAACTGGAGGAAGGAGGAGAGAGAGAGAGAGAGGGGTAGTGCGGGTGGTGTTGGTCAATTTGTTTATACACAGGAAAAGTGTTGGCTAGGCAGTTCAGACCGTGAGAGCGTAAGCTGACTACGGGATATTGCGGTGTGGGAACCGAGCTGACGCAGCGAGTCTGATAGGGCCTCTACGGTGGATGAAGCGGGTGAGATGTGGATGAGGGCGGTGGATGAGTGGGTGAAGTCATCACCCACCACACACCCGCTAGCGAACATCGGCAACTTTCTGAGGCCAGACAGGGCCAGAGAGTTCAGTTCAGACTAGAGCCTGGAGGAGAGCAGACTAGAGCCTGGAGGAAAGTCATTGTGAACGGAGGCAGCCTGGCGTGCTTGGTGCAGAGACGTCGCTGTATAGCCAACGTAAAGTTCCAGGGAGTCAGCAATGAGAGCACTACTGGTAGTAAGTGAAGGTACATGCTTTGTGACCGCGGGTAAAACCGACTAGCAGTGCTATTTATTTGTCTGTCGTCTGGGAACTAGTAAGGACTCCTAGTTTGAAACGGAAGGAGTTAAGAACTAGTAAGGACTCCTAGTTTGAAACGGAAGGAGTTAAGATTTTAAATGTTTAAGTGTGTTTTTCTTATACTGATGTAACAGTGATTTCATATATATGAATGAGTAAAGAGTGCTATATATATATAACAGCACTAGTAATTTTTTGCAAGACTGGCTTTGCTTTATTAAAATAGTGTTAGTAGTCAAGTGACTTAAGAGTAGACGTGTATGTGCGGTTTTTTGGCACATTTACACGTGAAGTGAAATGAGGTGGGAATTACCTCAGAGTTATTTGTAGATTTTTGTAAATACTATTTTGTAATTAAAGCCTAGAAAAGCCATATTACTTTTTCACTTTTTCCAGTTCCCAGTTCTAAGTACATGTGTGTAGTGGCATGTTAGTGAAGTCCCCCATGTCGCGCGTTGCCAGTGTCGAGGCGGATTTAGACCACGTTACCATTCACTATTAAATACGGGAGAATATATTCCCGAGAAATACCGTAACGACACCTGGGTAGCGGCACGACAATATTAGC
This sequence comes from Birgus latro, assembly GCA_018397915.1. Taxonomy (NCBI): domain Eukaryota; kingdom Metazoa; phylum Arthropoda; class Malacostraca; order Decapoda; family Coenobitidae; genus Birgus; species Birgus latro. Next base: position 30,623 of record JAGKTI010007487.1, read on the forward strand.
TGGTAGATAGGTGTGGTAGACGTTAACTGTTTTAGAAGATATTATTTGTGGAAGATATTGGGTGTGGTGTGGTAGAATGTTAACGCAACTGTGGTTGAAATGTAGAGTAGCTGTGGTAGAAACAGATTAATAGGTAAAATTTGGTAGTTGTGGCAGAAGATGTTAACTGGTAGGTATGTTAACAGTAGTATATTAGAAATACAGATAAGCTGTGGTTGAAGATGTTAGCTGGCAGATAATAGGTGTAAATATTAGCTGTGGTAGATGCGTAGTAGATATTAGTTAAGGTAGATGTGGTGTAGTAGATATTGGCTATGGTAGCTGTGGTGTAGTAGATATCAGCTGTGGTGGAAATGTAGATAAGCTGTGATGGAAAATAGAGCAGTGTTATATAGTTCACTCAACTCGGCTGAGGTTTTTTACTTTTTGCGGTCAGTTTGTCAAGGTCAGAGGTAGACTGACGATACTCCTACACTACCTTTTTTACATAGCACTTCGTGATTACTGCTGTTAGTAAAACGTGGCTCAAATTTTCGTCTTGTGTTAGCTTATCTCACGTAGGTCAGTGGCAGAAATATATAATACTACGGCTCGACATCCTTGCCATAGTATTTCATGACTATAGCATCATATTTTATGTATTTATTTATTTATTTATTGTATATTACATCTTAGGTGAGAGAAGAGAGAGAATATTTTAATCTGGTTATAGCTCATTGGCAGAATAAAAAATACTACGGATCTACATCCTTTCCAGAGCACTTCGTGACTAGTGCCTCTTTCTAATCTCTTGCTACTGCTCAATGGCAGAATAAGATAATACCACATTCCACATTATTTCCATATCACTGCGGGACTGTACGGTTTTTACTCTAACTGGACCAAAAATTCCTACCTCGCCACCTTGGTTGCTGAGTTGAAACAGTGAATTAACACGACTATTGTCACGAAGAATACGGAAAGGATGTGGAGCCAAAGCATTGTCATTTTCTGTCACTGAGATACGTGAACTAAGCTGGGAACGGACGAATATCTGGGCTTAGTTCAGGTGGAAAGAGTATAACGTCATAATCCAGTGTTAATTTCTTATTGCAGCTCACACGGCAATATTAAGCCAGGTAAAAATGGGAAGCAGAGCAGTGTGTGTCAGCTGTGGTAGGAGTGCCGGACATTCAAAACATCACACCGGATATGCCTCACTCGTCTTAGCTTATCCACAGCGACCGCAGCAAACACCCACGTCCCTCTTGACTGTGGTGATGTGAAAAAAAGCTAACAAAATACCTACACTACAACAGCTACAGTTTTAGCTTTTTCTAGGAGGTGAGTTGAGAGGCGAGTGATAAGAGAGGAAGTAGCTGTAGTGGGATAAGATAAGGAGTGAGCCAGTGTGTGGTATGCCAGTGACAGAGAAAGAGGAGAGTGAATCAAGTAGTCCTGTCGTCTTGTTGGTGTTGTTATTATCTCTATTATTATTAGCAGCAGCTCCGTTTTGCCGTGTTTTAAATTCCTGCACGATTGTTGGGCAGAATTTTGAACGAGTTGTGGTGAGACGCCCCTGTCTGGTGTGGTAATGTGAGAGAGGCGGTTGAAATGTCGCCTCCCCTTCTTAAGTGATTTTAATAACTTCTACAGGATCATTCTGCTGTATATTAAATCCCTCGATGGTTCTATGGAATTACAGACAATTTTTGGAGATACAGACGCTATTTCGGTGAAGGAAGTGTGGTGAAGCATTTTTGGAGAGGAGCAGGTTGGTTTTAATAGTCATCTTTTCACCGTTCTCAGTATTTTTTATAGCTCTGTTTGGGCATGTCAAACTTCTGGACTGGCATTTTGGCGTGGTGATGCAGTGAAGGGGAGAAAATGAGGTAAAGTGTCGAAAATTAGTACCGGTATTCCTCCCTCTTTTTAGTGTCGTTTATTATTTATTTATTTATTTATTTATAGGTCCGTTTTGTCGTATTTCAGACTCCTGGATATTAATTTGGGTGGAAACTGAGAGACGATGTCAAGACAGAGGAGAGTGAGCGTCAAGGGAGAGCTCGAGTACAATAAATTTAAGTCCAGTTACGGTGGTCTTGATGTGTCTTTGCTGGATTTTAACATTTTGATATACGGTTATTTACAGAAATTTGAAAGGCGTGTTAACAACGAGGCAAAGGGGGAGGAAAAGCGATTCAGCCACACCTATAAATCGCCACGTTAGTGCCATTACGTTTGTTGAGTGCCATTATGTTGTTTGAGAACTACTGGCATTTTGATATGGAATTTTGAACGACGGAAATGGTAAGGCGATAGTTTAAATTTTCCTCTGCATCCTTGGTGCCAAAATATACTTTGTTCATTTTAAGCCTGAAATTGCCATGTCTCCTTGTTGAATGCTGAACAGTGAAAAGGAATTAACACTGGAATAAAGTGCTAGTCAGAAGGAAGTGCTGTGATAACGATGCAGGGCCGTCGTAGTGTCTTATTTTGCCACTGGGCTTTGGGAAATGGGCTGGAACAAAGACGAAATCACCGCCAAATTAAGGTGAATGAAATAGGTCTGTAGCCTAGTTTTGAGGCGCCATTGTGCTGTGCTGTTATATATTTTGATGCCAAACGTCATTATTGTAGCTGGAAAATATTTGTTAGTTACAATGAAAAGAAAGGTGTGCCATTTGTCCAGAGGTGAATCATTCCTTGCTAAGATGAATTTTTTTCACATAAGGCGGTAGTGGCTGAATGAAATGAAAAATTCCACGATTACCTAATAATCCGTATTTAGCAACGAAGCTTCTCTTCCGGTGTTTAGAAAACTCCAGTTAAGACTTATTCTACGAGAAGGTAAACTTTAAAACCTCATATAAAATGCTGCTTTTATACAGAAATTCTTCAGTGACTGGAGGGGGGAAATTCAGTTTGGTCGCCGAGTTGTCCATATTTAACAGTGAAGATTATTTTCCGATACTGAGAAAATGCAAGTGATGAATAATTTTATGGTAAGATGACCTTTAAGGCCAAAGATAATGCCATTTCTACCCCGGACATTCATTATCATTAGTGACTAAAGTAAATAAATGTCTTGAAAAATATCACTGGTGACCGACTCAGTGACATTTATCACTGTAGTGCGAGTGCAAATGACGTGCCTTGTTTTGTGGTGAGGTCGCTCGGAGTAACAGCCAAGAGGAGTGGTGACTGTACTCGTATGCAGGCATAGACAAATTGTTTTTGAGTTTGTGAGCATCTGAAAACTGCTTGGAAATACTAAGGGTATGTTAAGTGTTTGAAAACAGCAAGTGCATAATGGAAGGCGTAGATGGGTTGCACTTTGGTATATGAGCCGTGAGGTTGGGAATCATCGGAAGATGTTGATTGCTTGAGAATAATTCGTATATATTGAAGACTATTATAAGGGTGTGTTGACAACTGGAAACCTGTAAGAGTGTGTTGTTAGCTTCTTGTGGCCCCAGGCTCGTCTGGAGGTGAACCCGATGGACTGTGGGTTAAGGCTGCACTTTTCCCATAATCCACTATCCACCTTTCAGAGGACAGGGACTATGGTTTGGCCGCGGAGCTACCTTTTATATCAGTGCCTCCGGGTGCAGGTGTCCATCCCCCTTACTGCGCTGATAGTTTGAAAATAAAAGTGTATTTTCATTTCTTTTAAATGAGGGTGTTCACCATCCATTCACGTGATGCAGTACTATTTGCAAGTGACCACACTGAGCAACAAACCCAAATGATGTAATCCAGGGCCATGGTACACAAACACACTTACGATCTACCCTGTCGTAACTGTGATTTGTTTTCCCAAGATGAAGGAGTAAAGGAGGCTGTAAAACTTCCTATAGTTATCTACTGGTCTTCCTGCAAATCGGAAGTTGAGTTACGAGGGAGAGATGATCACAATGTTTGTTTGTGAGTTCCGGCTCAGGAAACTATTTACGGTGGTACTAGGTTGTGTGGTAATCATATGGACGCCTGGTGGTGTAGTGGGTTAAGATGTTCCAACTAAATCTGTCCCGTAAGGGTTTGCACCCAAGGAATGATTGGTGTTTATTGCTCAAATAATATCAATCAAGGGAGAGCAGCTGGTCACTTGCCTTAAATGGACTAAATAACCTAACCCCGGGCCCCTATGTTTATAATGGGTCAAGGAAGGATTGGACAGTTGATTTATTAATAGTAGTAGTAGTAATGGTAGTAGCAGCAGTGGTAGTGGTAGCAGCAGCAGTAATGGTCATGATACACATAACTGCCGTTGAGGATACAGTAAGAAGCACTAACTTCGGTAAAGTGATGCTCAAAGGCTTGGTTAGTGTGTATGTGTGTGTGTGTGTGTACCCAGAACATGCGCACACATATACAGTTAACTGATGTGTTTGTGTATGTATGTATTATGTTTATTTGTGTATACGTGTGTGTGTGTGTGTGTGTGTGTGTGTGTGTGTGTGTGTAGATATAATGATTTTTGTGGCATATTGGTGAAAATAGTTGATGGTGTGATGTGAATGGTGATTGTGATTATTGTAGCGTGGTATGGTGATTGTGTGGTGGTTAGGGCAGTGTAGTATGGTAGTGGTGATGGTGGGGTAGGGTGGGGTATGATGAGGGTACGTTGGTGTGGTTGTGGTGTGGTGTTGTGAGATATGGTGTAAAGATGTTATAGCTGGTGATTGTGGTGGTGATGGTGGTGGTGGAGGCGATGACTGCTCAAGATAGTGATGAAACAGCAACGTAGAGGCAAATGTTGACATAAAGTACTGTACACACCACTATGCTATGACTCTCTCTCTCTCTCTCTCTCTCTCTCTCTCTCTCAAATAAGAAGGAAGAAAAAATGTTTTACTTAGTCTCACTTAAATATCTACCACTATTATACATGCAGCCAGATGCTACAATCCCGTAAGGGGTGGCCGTTTGTCTCTGTTTAACGGGGAGGGGCACTAACCCTCCGCCAACCCACTTGCTGACACGTAGGGAACGCGTATGGGTTGGTTATATGGTTACCACCCAGCAGCTTGTCACTCAATGTAAAGCTATCTGAAAAGGAAAGAAGAGTAATTAAAAGTGACAGGAAAGATGGGAGAAATAGGAAGAGAGGAAGATGACAGAATTATAGCCTAAAGGTGAAGGAAGAAGTAGGCAGCACTACATCAAGGAAGTGGATGATGGTCGCCACCACCTACCACCACGCCTTAAATATCTGAACTCCTAGCCTCGGGCTGTTACGTGAATATTATTATTATTTTAAACAGCCTAAAATGTCCAGCTCTCCATCTTGACTGTTGAGTTATAACAACAGATTAAAACTAGGCTGCGATGCTACTCACGGAAAAGTGCTGTGGGAAAGATGTAGAGCCGTACATTGTCTTTTTCTGCCAGTGAGCTACGCAAATATATGCTGCAAAATGACGAAAGTTGGGATCACCACCACAGCACTAGTACCATAATCCATCCATCTGTCCTTTTATGTCTCTAGTTAGTGTCTATGTCTATCTGTCTGTATATCCGCAGGCGTGTGATCTATGGTGAGTAAGAACTGTTCAGTCCAGTATGGCCGACCTCCCGCCTCCGCCACCATCAGTCTATCCGTCCATCCATCCATCGTTTGATTTTTCTAAGTATTTCCCTGTCTATCTGCAGGCCTGTGATTTATGGTGAATGAGGAGATCTGATCAGTCCAATATGGCCGACCTCCCGCCTCCACCACCATCACCACCAGGGGACTACGACATTGACCTGCTGCCGCCCCCGCCGCCGCCACCACCAGCGGACTACGACGCTGGCCTGCCTCCCCCGCCGCCTCCACCAGTGGATTACGATTATGAGCCTCCGCCGCCGCCGCCGCCTCCAGATTACAGTTATGGCGGCCAGCTCTGTAAGTAACGGCGTGGTGATGATGTAGGAACCTTCTTAACACTTATACTATTTGGCCAATTGACCATGTAGGCCTAATGTTTTGCACAGTAGTTACATTGTTAGGTCAGTCGGTTTTTTAATGCAGTTTGTGTGTGTGTGTGTGTGTGTTCTTACCTTACTTTACCTAATTTGTGTGTGTGTGTGTGTGTGTGTGTGTGTGTGTGTGTGTGTGTGTGTGTATGTGTGCT
>JAGKTI010007488.1:0-11385 GCA_018397915.1 Birgus latro
CACACACACACACACACACACACACACACACACACACACACGCACACGCACACACACACTTCTGTCCTTTTGTACCTCTCCAGTTCCTCGTGTCATCTTCCTTTCATCTTGTCCATTCCAGCACCATCCCGACTTGTCCTTTCTATTTTCATTATCTCCTTGCTCGCGTCGGACACCCGTCACATTATCTTCTATTACCTCCTCTCTGCCATCATCTCCTCCATTACCTGAGTTACACCCGAGCCAAGCCATCAGCAAACTCCTTCGCCCACCCACGCCCAAGCACCCTAACATAAAAGGAAGTTTAAACCTCATCCTGTGGGCCTCAGCTGCGTTCTCCTTCAGTAAATATCCTGTTTGATCTGCGCTAGAACTCATGCTGACGTCCTAAAAATTGCAGTCATATATAAAAATCCCAGGCAGTTCCCTGCGATCTCTCAATATCGGGTCTGCCCCACTTCAAACGTAGAGTAACTTTTCCCGAAACGGGACATAAAACGGGTCAACATTGCACAGAAAAAAAAAACAGCCATTTGACCTTGACTGGTGTTAACCGAGCCAGGTGGTCGGGTTGATGACAGGACGTGCGAGAGGAAACACGTCTGTTTATCACCGATTTTGAGAGTCGTTCAAACATAATTCTCACATGAAGTGGATGATAGTGGTGATGATGATGGGAGGGAGATGAGCTATATATTTTTCGGCCGAGCTGTAAGGTGATTTGGTGGATTACTTCAGATAAATATATGAAATGAATAAATATCGGCTGCTGTTATTAATTAATGTACTTTTTTATTCGACTGTACAAATGTGCTAGGAAGGCTGTTACTGAGGTCCGATTGTTCATCTATTCATTTGATGTAGTGCTGCCTGTTTCCTCCTTTACCTTTATCATTCTTTTTCTGTCTACATTTCTCTCTGTTTTTTCCCATCCTTCCTGACTATTTCAGTTACTTTTATTTCTACTTCAGGTGGCTCTTCACTGAGTGACAAGCCTAATGGTTCCCTGTACCTCGGGAAACCTTTTATAACGCTGGGTGGTAACCATATACCCAAATAACGGGGCAATGTGGGGCTTACTCTGGTGCCCCAGTTAACTGGGTGGAGCGACGCAAATGCGGCGTTTATCCAGGAAACAAACCTCCACTCTTCCCCGTACCTCATTGTGGCAAGGTTCTCTGCACGGGGCAGCCCTGCAGGGGCGGTTGCATCCCTGCGGTTACTGCACCTGTTCAGCCGAACAGAGTGGGGTTACTCAACAATAACAGCGCAGTACGGATCATCTGTAGCCCTCACACGTCACCATGTGGCCACGAATACTTACATTAACACACAGCTCATTTGTTGTTGTGCTACAGGTATCATATTCAAATCCCGTGCTGTGGTATTAGTTAACGTGTCGTTGGGGCCACATTACGGCAAAAGTGTTACATGGTGGTATCGAATTCAGTCCACGTCGTCAACAAATTTGGGACTGAAGTTCATAGGTGTAGACTCAGAAAGCACTGAAGGAAAAACGCTTCTGTAGGTTTTGCCTTTTCCCAAGGCCCAGTAGTTCTCCTACATACCATACACCTCTGCATGTCGCCACTTTGACGCCAATACCCACAGTCCATAATGAATAAATGCTAGGGCTGTCTCATACAGGACTGGTGTATTGGTATTACCGGGAGTATTTTCACGACTTGTTGGCGGCTCTTCTCGTAGATCAGTAAAGTCTGCTTTAATGAAATTCAAATACTTAAACTGTTCCCAGCCCCAGCCGGGATTTGAACCTGAGTCCAGTAGGACTGCAGGCCACCTCTCTACCGATTCGGCCACCGCTGAAGTCGTGTGGAAAGAGTAAGTAGACGAAAGTGTTTAAAGTGGAAGCTGATGTGTGTATGTGCATAATACTTGAAAACGTGCAAATTAAATTTAGGAAGAATGCAGTATCAGTTTAAAGCTAATAAAATGCTGAGATGGGCAGAATGTGGGTAAAATATGAGATAAAATAAGTGACAGGCATAGAAAAGGAAATACGGATATGTGGTGTAGTAGGGGAAAATTTGATGAGCTGGGAGGTGACGTTCGATATAAGAAATAATAAAATAAAAAAAAGTGAAAAAGTGGGAAAGAGAGAACGTGGACATGGTGGCATTTGTGGTAACTGAGTGAGTGAGTGAGAGGGGGAGAGAGAGAGAGAGAGAGAGTTAAAAAGGAGTAAGAATGGCATGAGAGATAGAGTTAAATAAAATTAAATTGAATTAATTAAAAACATTTATTTCCTCAAAAAGTGGTTATTCAACTTACATAGTACTACATGCTAACAGTAAATATAATGATATATACTGTACATACATTATCTGGTTTAACCTGTCCAGTCCCGACCGATTTTTTACCTAACACACCCTCAGAACCCGATCGATTTTCAACTTTTTTTTTTTTTTTTTTTGGCTCAAACCTCCACTTTTGGTGAGAAACATCGAAAATTCATAGAGAAATCGCCCTCCTGAGCTTATAAATGTTGGTACAGGTGTCAGTCAACCTTACGTTTTCCTTCTTTCTCAGGGTACCTGGCTAAAGAAAATGAACTATGGAAGGGTTAACTAATTCAAGCCACTTTAAATTATGTATTTATTTATTTATTTGGTACGAATTTATGTGTAGTACAAGTATAATGTAAGTGATAAAAGCATTGTTCACTCACCCAAAACCCTAGCATAAAGCACCTTCCTTTACAACATTACCACCTCATCACTTCTGTTCGTTTCTCCCTCTGGCATCTTTGTTTCTTTGTCCTCCACCTCGGGAATCGGTGTCACTGTGAATTTCGTCATTGGAGAGACCGTGGGGCAACACATCTTTACTGGCCAGGTTACTGCTAACAGGTGAATTGTCGAGTGTGGGGGGGAGGGGGGAAGGGGGGGTCAGGTGGGGCCAGGCACTATCCCCACTTGACAGCAGGTAGAGGAAGGTCTCCCAGATATGCCTACCAAAAATCACCCGCGAATCTTGAAAAATGTGCAAACGACAGGCCTTGCAACTGACTGACCTACCATGCATGTTGGTGGGTCTGTCCATGGAAAAAAGTAGTGACGTGCATCATACGTCGGTGGGACTCAGCGGGTTAAGGCAATAGCACTCTGAGGCAGAGATTGTTCTTTTATTAGTTGTGAAGCCGTAGAACTAAGTTTTGCTACTTTGGTAGTCTTTTAGTTTTGCTTTTAATGTTTATAGGATATGGGACTTTTTAGTATATGATGGCAGCTGTTTCCATAGTTCAGGACCTACTACTGAAGCTGATCTGGTCCCCGTGTCTGTGTTGACTTTGGGAACAAATAAATTATTCCGTTGCCTGGTTGTGCTGCAGGTTATTACCTGGACAGGTATTGATTTCACTCAGTTTCTATGTTTGTTTGTCTGTCTGTTAACAACTTTGCGTGAAAACTGCTGGTGCGATTATGACCAAAATTGCAGGGATGATGGTCTATAACCGTATGATCACCTGATTAAATTTTGGGCCAAATTGGACCAAAGCCCAGGCTGTAGGCCCCCAAAATGTAAAATAATAAAGTAAAAAAAAAAAGTTTGTTCACAATAACTCCTTTCAAAATTGTCATATCGACATGAAACCAAAACCTATAGGTGCATCATTCAAATCTGCATCCTACATCATGCCCCTTATATCAGAGGGGTCACCCCCCAGTTTGCAGTAGGGGGGTGAATATCAGGTGGGTCGGGCCTAAAATTTCAGATGGGCATAAAATCGTAAATTTTCATCCGATTTACTCCAAATTTGATATTTGACACCTTTGACTAGATATCCTGTTGTGTTTATACGTTAGCACTAAAATGACTGCCGGGGACGGGTTTGCTGCACCGCTTCTTGTATTCTTGATGGTCAGGATAGACAGGATGTGCTCTGGAAAGAGATTGTTTTTTTTTTTTTTTTAATATACCGGTAGTAACTGCTAGGGTAAGTGTTGTTAATTACCTACAGTTAGCTATTGAATTTCTTTAAGAAGGGGGGTAAAATGGTCATGCATCCTGGCCCTTCCATCTGCAACTCTTCCAGCAGAGTTTTTTTTTTTTTTTTAAGTTTTACAAAGTGGTATTGGTTCTACCCCATATAATGTTACAATAGTTTAAGTGACTTAATGCCAACAATTTAATCATGATTAAATGAGTATCTTCATCAAAATAGTGTTTTATTCAGTTAATAAACATTAGAGCTCCCATTGCTCTCTTGCTTACTTCATTTATGTGACCGTCAAAGGTCATGTACCGGTCCTTATAAATGCCGAGGTTCTTCACAGTGTCAGTTGGTTGGAGTGTGTGGTGTCATGAAAATGAATGGTAGTGTCATCAGGTATTTGTGATATTAACTATCCTGTAGCCTACCTGTGAAGATGCATTGCATCTCGTCTGTGTTTAGCAGAAGTCCGTTTTGAAGGAAACAGAATCGGGTCTTAAAGTTTCTTCAGTTTTGTGTATTGATTTATTAATATAATTTACTGAGCCACTGTAAAGGAACTGGGTATCGTCGGCGTATTGTACTAGGGTACTGTTATTAAACTGTTCTTGCATATACTGTATTTTGAATAATATTGGTCCTACAATAGAACCTTGAGGGACCCCATATGACACATTTAATATAGAGGATATTGTATTATTACTACGAATTGACTGTTCTGTCTGCTAAGTGGTTACCAAACCAAAAAAGTTTACATTTACCTTCTTAAATTTTTTGAGGAGGATGCTATGAATGATGCTGTTAACTGCCTTGGAAAGATCACATAAGGTTAAGAGAGATATACGTTTATTATCCATATCGTTATAGATTTTATCGTTTACCCGGGTTCAAATCCCCGCTGGGGCAGGGAACAGTTTAAGGACTTGAATTTCATTAAATCAGGCTGTACTGATCTTCCAGAAGACCCGCCGACATGTCGTAAAAAAAAAAACACTAATACCAATACACCAGTCCTGTATGAGACAGCCCTAGCATGTATTCAGTATGGACGGTGGGTGTTAGCGCCGAAGTGGTGACATGTGGAGGTGTATGGTATGTAGGAGGACTGCTGGGCCTTGATAGCAGGCTGTGAAGCCTATGCCCAGAGCCGGGCACATTATAAAAAAAAAAAAAAAAAAACAGCGAGAGCTGTGTTTGTTGATGATTTTGGACAGAAGCCATGTTGGTTATTAGAATGTAGGTTGTTGATTTCCAGACAATGTAGGAGTTGATTGGAGACAATGTTGTCGGTAATTTTAGAGAAGATTGGTAGAAGTAAGATGGGACGATGATTAGTGATACCCAAAGTTGTAAAAAGTACCCTGCTTTGACACTTAAGTAAAAGTATTGTTACACTGACAAAATATTACTCAAAGTACAAGTGGAAAGTTAAATGTACTCAAGTAAAAATAAAAAAGTACCTTGTTCATGAAGCACTCAAGTAGTGAAAGTAAAAAGTAACTTAAATTGTCTATCGTCTCGGAGATTATATACAAATTATCTATCTATCTACCATCCAACCATGTGTCGCCCCATGAGGAGCGTAGGAACCTGGGGTTGGGCAAGTTGGTCCTGACATTTAAGATGAGAGCGACCAGCCTCACTCATCCCTGAGTGGCATTTCGTGAACAATAAACCCCAGTCACCCCATGGATATAAACCTTCGCCAGCTCAGTCCGACTGGAGCGCTGTAATTACACACTAAACCACCAGGCACTAAAATTTGGTTACATGGTTACCACCCAGCATAGTAAATGGTCTCCTGGTGTACAGGAAACCATTTGACTTGTCACTCAGTGTAGAGTCACCCACAGGCAGAAGAGGAAAGAATGAAGGAAAGATAGACAGAAGAGGTAGTGTAAAGTCACCTATAGGCAGAAGGATGAGGAAAGAATGAAGGAAAGAAAGATAGAGGAGGATGGAAGGGAAGAAAGTTGGAGGAGAGGAAAGGGCAGACACCCGAGAGCAGCACTACATTTTTTTTTTTTTTTTGCGTAGTAAAAATAGAAATACAGCCTTAATTTTTGGCAGCAAGATAGCTGATGGCCGATAGTATCAGAGGACATTTTTTTCCAGAAAATAATGATTTTTTTTCATTTTTTCATGGGAAGCCCTCCTTAACTTTACCCTCCTGATTATCCATACATGCAATATCCGTATGAACTGAAATCGGTTTGAACTGTGTACTCGTAGACTACCTCAGTTTCCAATAATAATTTACTAGCATCGTTAAGGTCGCAAGGTCTGGGCCTATCAAGTAAATGTTAACTTTTTGTAAAACTTGAAAACTGATTTCACAATATATGATATCCTTCCAACATATCTCCTTTCCACAATATATCAGCAACTTAACAAAATAACTGAGTGAACAGACCTACAACGAGGTCGTACTGTATTAATTATTGTAACTATAATCACTATATATAGGCTACATCTACAGTGAGTTCAAAAGCATGGGTACTCACCTCCACGTGTTTCTTCAAATTTGAAGGAGAATTGCTATATGCAGTCACCTCTGTGATTTTGGGTGCACACAGCAAACATTGCAGCTTCACTGATTTTCCCACAGTCTTCTTGTATTTAAACAAAGATTCCAAGTATGGCTAAGGGTGGGAATCACCACTGTCTATTTCAGTGGTTGTGGAGGTCATAGTGTGATGGTGGCTACAGCAAGTGTAAACAACTGAAGGCGGGAGGGACGAAAGCATGGCTGTATCGCTTGGGCAATATGAAAGGACGCATATGTTAGGTCCAGACACGAATAAGCAGTTGTGAGTGGTCAGCTTCCGCCTTTGCGTTGTTCTACGTCCTGTAATAGCCTGAAAATCGATTCCTGAGTTTGAGATGTAACGAGTAATGACTTCTGTTTCTTATAATTGTAGTGAAGTAAAAGTAATAGAAAACAGTACTTAAGTACAAGTGAAAGTACTGAAAATATAGAGTACTTTTTAGAAAGTGAATACCGAAAAAAGTTACTTTCAAGTATTTGTACTTCGTTACTTTGCAATACTGGTGATACCATTCTTGTCTCCAGCTTTATAAAGGGGGGTAACAATGGCGTGTTTCCATGGATTGGGAAAGAGGCCAGCGACAATTGAGATGTTTATTTTTATAGTTAAGTAGAATATGACTGCATGTAATGAGTCCTTAATGAATTTTAGTGAAATAGTATCTGAGCCGAAAGAACTGGTTTCATGCAAGTTTTATTATTATAACCGTATTTTGATCGACAGGCTGCGGACGGAAATTATTTATGCTATTCATAGCTTCTATGCCATGAAGAGTGTGCGTGTTACCAGTCCTTATTAACTTGTGTTTTAGAGAATGTTGTTTCACCAACATTTGCACAAAATGTGTCAAATTCACTTGCTTTATTAAAAGTATTGTCAAGTGGCAGTGTAGGGAAATTATTCCTTTTATGAGGTATTGTATCTTTAACTGCTTTCTATGTAGCAGCTGTATTACCTTTGCAATTAGATAGTTTAGTGTGATAAAATTCTTTTAGTTATTGCTAAGACTTTTTACTTGCTTCTTTAGTACTTTATATTAATATTGTAAAGCTACATTAAATCGGTCTCGCTTTAGAGCCTTCTGTGCGTCATCTCTGTCCGTGGCATCGCGAATCGTAGTATTTATCCATGGGCGAAGGGTCGGCGTATTTCTTTGGTTATCATCGGAACACAGCTGTCTAAACTACTAGTAAATACGAAGTTAAAATATTGACTTATCGATTGGAATTATATAGTTTTCGTTTTGGGCATCATGTATTAAGTGAGAGCAGAAAATTTCTTTTTCATACAAATGTAGGTTTCGAAAGGTTTTTATTATGGGAGAGAGTTAAAATGGAATTAAGAAAACGAGAGAGAGAGAGGGGGGGGGGAGATTAAAGGGAAGAAGAGAGGCATAAGAATAAATGGGAATATATAGAGAAGAGAAATGAAGAGTAAGTGAAAGAAAAGGAGCACAAACTAAGAGATAAGTGGAGGCGGGAGCGATGAGGAAGAGAATGAAAGGTCAGTAGAGTACCTAATAAATGAAAAGAAAAGGAAGAGGATTGAGATCAATATCGAGAGAGAAATTTGAGCTGGACTGTAGAGTATAAAGTGGAGTAGAAGGTAAGTGATGCCGGTTTTGCAGCAGCACTCTGATACGAAAGAGAATGGGGGTTAGAGGACGAGAGGAGAAGCAAGGAGGGAGAGCAGAAAAGTGATGTGGACTGTAGAGTAGAAGGTGGAGCGGGAGATGGCGTAGTTAATATGAAGTGCAGGGAAAAAAGAGGGTCAGGAAAGAGCATGAGAAGCAGACAAGAAGTGGAAGAAGAAGGGAATCCAAAAAATAAAAGTGGATTATATAGTAAAATGTGCAGAGGGTGTAGCTAATGGCGTACTCTACCGCAGTGTCCTGAGGAGAGAGAGAGAGAGAGAGAGAGAGAGAGAGAGAGAGAGCCGGAAGGGAAGAGATAAGGAGAACCAAATGGGAAGAGAATCAAGTGAAAATTGGCGTGGAATGTGGAGTAAAACGTGGACAGGGAGGCAGGAAGTAATATGGCTATCCCCGCTGCAACGCCCTGAGACAAACGCCGCCCCATATTAAAACCCACCTGCATTAATAATTCCTGCTTGCATTACCCGCTAGCCGCACACCGAGGGACGGGGGAGGGGGTATTGAAGAGGAGGCGCTGCGAGATATGAAGTGGGTAAGGGGAAGATAATGGGAGGTGCGGGGGAAGGAAGTTGAGAGGAAGAGTTATATGTTAAGATTATGGTTGGGGAGGGGACTCGAGTGAGGGGGAACTGAGGAGAAGAGTTAAGTGGGAAGGTTGTGGTGGTGGAGGGAAATATTAAGATGGAGCTGATGTGGAGTGTGGGAGGTGGAATGGGTGAGGGGAAGGGGAGATACTGAGAAGGGAACTCTGCTACAAATGAAATGGTGGAGGGGCACATTAAGGTCATAATGTGAATGTGGGAGGATTTTGAAGAGGATGTGATGTGAGAGGGGAGGGCTGGCATATATAGGAAGCGATAGTGGGTATGAAAGTAGGGGGTGAGAATGGGGCAGCAGTAGGATCGCGGAGGAGGATGGTGACAATGAGAGACGGAATGTAAGAGCAGGGATGGGGGGAGAAATATTGAATAGGGGTGAGGAAGAGCTGGCAGATAATTTACAATAGTGTGTCGAGGGAGAGGATGGGAGAGAGTAAGGGGGATAGGTAAGTGAAGTGGAGTGGGGAAAGAGGAATAAGTGTAGAGGGTGATAGAGGATAAATATTGGGTGGATATAAATCTGTTCTGCACAATTATGTCATTGTATATTTCATTCTTGTTACAGCCAGACCCTTCAGGGGTTAATAAAGACATTAAGAGAAATATGGTTGATCAGGAATGGGAGAAGGGAAGTAAGAGAAAGAAACGAATGGTATGGTGTTTGACAGGAGTAGAGATTCGTTTAACAGTAAATTAGAGGCAGAGGAGATAGTATGAAAAGAATCATTGGATAGCACAGGGGAGTGGAGGGAGAGGATAGAGACTTGCAGAACACTTGAGTGTTAGGAGAAGGAGAGACGTGTACAGACCCTCACACATTTTAGACGGTGCTTGTTAACCAGAGAGAGAGAGAGGGAACTGTTTGATAGAAGCACTGTAGTGAGTAATAAATAATGAGTAAGGATAGGAAGTGCTGTCGAAGAAGCTGAAATTGAACTGATGCAAAGAGAAGTTTTGAAGATTAATTAAGGAAAATAAGTAATTGTGGAGAAGAAGGGAGACATTGTTTTACCTGATGGCATGTCGTCTACACTCTTGCTCTTTACAGGCAGTTTAACATATAGTCCAGGAGCTATTTCCCATACGAGGCTAAATAAGGGAGTTTGTTCATCGTACCGTACAGAAAAGGTTTGACCCGCCAGGGTGGTAGGATAGACCCTCTGGAACACCCCCAGGTTGTATGTGGTTCCAAATTGTGGTATCATGTAAAAACTATAGACCGTTTTTTATTAAAAGGGGGGAAAATAATTGTCACATAGTCACTTCCCTTTACTTACAAGTTTATGAGATATTTTTGACAAACAATACAAGTGTTATATGTCAAATTGTTCACCTTGAAATACTCTATCACTACATTTACGTGAAATTTGTTTTCTGCTTCACCTGTAATAAGGATATTACATTAACCTGCCCTGTCCCCCCAAACGTACGATGCACATCACCACTTTTTTTCACGCTCAGACCCACCGACGTGCATCGTACATCAGTCAATTGCAAAGCCCGTCATTTGCACATTTTTCAAGGTTCACGGGTGATTTTTGGTAGGCATATGTGGGAGACCTATCAAGCGGGGATACTGCCTGGCCCCCCCTTCCCCCCTCCCCCCACACTTGGCAATTCACCTGTTAGCAGTAACCTGGCCAGTAGACATGTTGCTCCACGTTCTCTCCATTGATGAAATTCATGGTGAAAGTGATTCCTGAGGTGAAGGACAAAGAAGTAAAGAAGCTAGAGGAAGAAACAAACAGAAGTGATGAGGTGGTAATGTCGTAATGGAAGGTGCCATATGTTGGTGTTTTTGGTGAGTGAACAATGCTTATATCACCAGTATTATTGCGTGAAAACCAATATAGTCTTGTACTACACATAAATTTGTACCAAATAAATAAATAAATACATAATTTAAAGTGGCTTGAATTAGTTAACCCTCCCATAGTTTGTTTTCTTTGAAGCCAGGTACCCTGAGAGGGAACAAAAAGTTAAGGCTGACTGTCACCTGTAGCAACATTTATAACCTCAGGAGGGCGATTTCTCTATTAATTTTCAATGTTTCTCACCAAAAGCAGAGGTTTGAGCAAAAAAAAGACAAATTGAAAATCGGTCGGGTTCTGAGGGTGGGTTGGGTAAAAAAGCAGTTGGGACTGGGCAGGTTAAATGTGAGAAGAGTGGCAAAAAAAATGTGTTTTTCCTTGTTAACAGGATTTTATTATAATTTCTCTTTCCTTTCATACCAAACATAAAATGTTTTTTAGTACACCAAAAACTGTCCCTACTATCCTGTTATGAACTGTGAAAACTTGAGCTTGATACTTACATTATTACTACCACAGGACTGAAATGAGTATCAAGTGCCCATGGTTGCGTCACACTGGACAATTTGGGGGCTGCTCCGAGCAGAGCCACAAGTACTTGTTCGACTGTATCAGTACCTATGGAACATTGATACAGATTTGAATTTAGTCATGAATGTTGCAGGTTGACCATATCATGTTGAAAATCTAATATGGTGGTCTTTTTTCAAAATGGCCACCATCGTGTCTTGGCAATAATGTACAGTAGTTACATTTTCATATATAGTTTGATGAAAGGAACCGGTTCCATTTCAGTTATCTCGGGTACTGTATGTTT